>JAWLRI010001333.1:0-10068 GCA_034781795.1 Crypturellus tataupa
GGTGGAGCTATCCCCCATGCACCCAGCGCTGCAATAAAGTGAATGCCTGCTTCTTAATACTACATTGGTGTTAAGAGATTTATTCACGGTTTTCGGTGACACAGTCACATAGGACATGTGCCCTGCGGAGATCCCTGGTTGGGGAGAGACAAGCAGAGCTGAGGCACAAAGCCTTGCATCTCCACAGCCCCCCACAGTTGGACTCTTCCCAGGCTCCATTTGAAACTCAGCCCTGTAGACATGCTTCCTGCCGTTGCCTCCGCCACAGGGTCAGCACACTGGCACTTGTGCTCGCCATCTGCACAGTTTGCATGCAGGCTGCTCGTAAACGGCTGCTTGAGAGCACACGGGGGCCTCCCAAGGAAAAGACTTACAGTTGCCCGAGTAGAGAGGGATGCCCATCTCTCTACAATGCTGCAAAGTGCCCTGCGACACTGCACAGCATCACACATGCCTCTGTGCAGCCAATCCAGCACTCCTCACACCTATCTTCAGGCAGAGCTTCACATCCACATCTGTCTTCCACACCCCGTACATCTGCTGGATCCGCTGGCTACACTGCAGCAGGCTGATGGCGTTGCTCAGCTGGGCTTGATTTACTCACTACAGCACTAGCACAGCATCCCCTAGGGAAAGCGAGGGCACAGGGAAGGTTTCCGTAAGACAATCCTCTTGGAGCTGCAGCCTGCTGGTGCCATGACAACAGAAGCAAGCAGGCATGCGGAGAAAACAGTGTTTGGGTGAAGATCTGCTCCCAAACTACAGCACCCTGGGCATGGGGACACCCTCCCCACTTCCTGGGCAGCTTCAACAGCAGCCACGCTGGCAGAGGAAGAGGGTGCCCCGAGCAACTGGAGGAACATAAACCTCCCTCCTAGCCAGTCCCACACAGCACAGACACAAGGGGTCTCCCCTCCCCTCCTCTCTCATGGGCTGCCCTGACCCCCAAGCTCCTCGGGTGCCCTGACAGCTGCTGACATCACTGCTGTCCCACTGCAGCTCCAGCCTGGGGCCCTGCACAGAGCTCACCCTGAGCACCAGGAGGCCAAGAAAGACACCCCTTTGGACTCTGCCACCTTGCGGCTCCAGCCTCCTTTCCCCCAGCGCTCCTCTGCAGCTGCAGCACACCATGCTAAGTCTCTCTTACCAGCAAACTTCAGGATGTCGCCTCCAAAAGCTAGTATCTCTGCACACAAAAGAAAGCAGGAGAAGCATTGCCCCGCTGCCCTCGCTGGGCCACAGAAAGGCCTAGCTCGCTCAAGGAGGCAGCAGCAGGCTACCCGGCACCTCTGTCTCCTGGTGGCCCAATCCCACACATACCTGCAGAGCAGCACTTACCTTCCAAGATGTCACCCATGTAGAGATTGAGGGCTTGCGTTACCTCATCTGCACCCTGATCTAGGCTGGTGCTCTGACTGAACTTCTCTGTCAAAACAGTGAAGCCTGAAACAAGGACACAGCAGCACAGAGAATTCAGGAAGTATCTACATGGAGCAAGAAGCTGGCAATTCCCACATCACTTGCACCCAGTCAAGAGAGAGACACAAGCCAGGAGAACACACGGGGCCTCTGGCAGAAGGCATAGCTACCTCATTCCACCTGCACTCATGAGCACACAGTCCTTTCGCACACCTAGACATTATAAGCAGCACCAGCCTGTGGTTGGCACTTCCAGCATGTCCCACAACCACCTCACCTCATGCCTATGCCCAGGCAATATCCAAGTGCTACGCGCCCCAAGGGGAAGACCTCAGCAGCAAAGAGATCACCTTTGAGCCATTCATTCTGACCACTGAGACGACAGGGCTCCAAAAGGCCCAGTAAATTCTAGTGGCTCTGGCAGATGACTTCTTCTCAACGCTCACCCCTTGTAACACTTGCACCCACCTGAGACATCCACAAAGAGCAGGACTCCATGGAAGTTCTGAACAACGCAGGTCTCATGCTTCAAGTCCTCAGCCAACATCAGGTCAGGGACGAAAGCAGCTACTTCCCCCAATAGCAAGCAGTGCTTTGAGCATCGCTTCCAAGCACAAGCCATCATCAGCGCCCTGTGGTACCCGCCGTACCTCAGAAGAAGACGACCGTGTCCAGCAGGAAGGACGACAAGACACCGCTGTGCAGACTCGCGCACTGAGCCCAGGTCCTTGTGATGCACAGCCAGCCCTCTGCCACAAGCAGTGCCTCTGTCACAAGCAGTTCACAGTGACATCAGATGTGTGCCAGCAGTTACCCATAAGCTGACGCTGCGCTACAGGTCCAGCTAACACTGACCATGTGCTGAATGTTTACACAGACCCAAATTTGTACTTAATCAGAATCAGAATCCTTTAGTGGAATCCCATTGGAATCCATTATAGGAATCCCCCTTGTTGTAATCCCCACCCTGCTCCAGTGAACATCTTATACATTAACACCATTTCTGCTGAACCAATCAGCTGTGCATTCGTGGCCTTGCAAATGCCAGTATTCAGCTGGCTCTGTGCCATCTCCAACTACTCTCTGAAGTAAGTTTCACATGGGAACAGCAAAGGGAGGACAAGTCTGCACTGGCCCTTCAAGGTCATGGCAGAGCGCTGCTTTTTTATTTTTATATATAGTCATGTTAATTATATATATTCATAATATATATGTTTTATATTAATAATTATTTTTATTCATATTATATATATTAATAATATATATATCCATATGCTTAGTGCTTTTTCTACCTGTTCCTGTGGGGATGTCCATAGGATTTCCTCTATTTTGTTTATTTAACATAGTCTTGAGAGTTCCATGAACATGTTCAATAATGGCTTGTGCAGTGGGGGAATGCTGTATATCTGTAACATGTTGTAGACCCCAGTCTTGTAGGAAGATAGAAATTGTTTGTGAAACATAAGCAGGACTGTTATCAGTTTTAATTATTTTCGGAATGCCCATAGCGGCAAAACCAGTGGTGTTTCACATCACGTGCCTTTCCTCCTATATGTGCAGTGGCTACCAGAAACCCTGAGAAGGTATCCATGCTAACATGCACATAATGAAGTTGGCCAAACATCAATATATGTGTGACATCACTCTGGTGCAATTCATTAGCTCATAAACCCCGAGGGTTCACTCCTGTATAGGATGATACTGGTGTAATACGTTGACAGTCAGGGCGTGCACGGACAATTTCCGTGGCTTGCTCTTGGGACAGAGCAAATTGTTTACGCAAGGAAGAGGCATTTTGATGAAAAAAGTCATGAGATAATCGGGCTTGCTCAAAACCACGCGGCAGGACTGCTGCCATCGTCCATTTGTCTGCCATAGTATTTCCTTCAGTTATTGGTCCTGGTAGAGTAGTATGTAACTATATATGCATTATAAAATATAAATGTACACAACTTTTAAGTAGTGTAGCTAATTTCAATAGCAAGGAAAAAAGTTGTTTGTTAGTGACCTCTTTCATCATTGCACCTTCAATGCGTTGAATGATACCCACAGCATATGCGGAATCTGGCTTCTCAAAACAGGCCTCCACAGTTTTGAACTCGTAGGTAGGAGAATATGTGGAGATATTGATGGGCATCAAAAAAAAACAACATATGGGGAACTCGGGCTAATCCAACAGGGCAGGACACATTATGTCTGGCATCATCTAGTCCAGGAAATCCTTTTGTAAACTGTCTGGTAGGACGGCCTGTTGGTGATTGAAAAGTTCCCCCAAAAGGCGGTCATATATAAGAGATAAACCTACTGACATAGTTGATAAGTGGAACAACTGGATCCCGTGGTTTCTAAACATGAACATTGAGCCACAAGAGTTGAATTTGTTCGGATCAGTGAAAATGGATTATTGTGTGTATTTTAATTATATGGATGAATGTACGGAATCATTGTATTAACTGTATTTTATTTATTATTAGTGCTTATTGTTAGTGTTAGCATTGTTTCTTATTATGTATTTAATTACTCATTTAATAATAGCTATAGCAATACTGTACTTAAATAAAGAAGAAGATATAGAGGCCCATTTTGAAAACAGTAGTATGGCATGTTTTGTTAGTAGATAACCAGCTTCAAGGACAGCAGTGCAGGTGTTTTATCTGCAGAGAAGGATTAAAACCAATGTCCGACTGCTATGTGACCAAAAATCTGGTTGGATAGTCTCAGTATAAACCTTTAGATTACTGGTCTATTCGGTAATGGTGCTTCACATTCCATTGGACAAATTAGGTATTACATCCGGAACAGTAGAGTATATGTTTTAGCTGATATTTAATAAAGTGACTTTGGTGTTTGATTCCGGAGTTTGGTGTTTGACTCGGAACTTTGGTCTTTGATTCAATATACTGGAGTTCATTCCTTTGCAAGTTGTAACAGTTTTAGTTACAAGGAAACAAAAAATAAAGCAGGGTATACTTTCATAGAAAATAATGACACTCTTTGAATACATGCTAAGTCAATACAACTCCTACATACAGCGAGGACTTGGCTAATGGGGCAGACGAAAGAGAGACAGAGCAAGCTTTAACCTCCCTAAAGGGCAAACCAACAGCTGGGTATCTGAGTGAACAGAGTATCAGGAGTCACAATGTGGGACACAATAGTGCCCTAAAGCGGATCTTAGAAATGATCAGTTCCCACATGTCCCACAGGACATGTGGGAATGGGAGACTTAGGTAGAAGCACAGGAGACAGAGGAGAGAATGGGCCAAGACCCCCAGCATGCAGAGCCAGGCTCACAGCATCACTGAGGAGCTGCCACAGACTGAATAAACAATGCAAAGAAGTCCTTCCTTTGGCAGTGCCTTGGAAAGCCACATCTCTGACAGGGTTCCAGGGAGATGGGATTTCTCTAAGATGGTCCCCAAGACTCTGCAGAGATGAGGAAGAGCACCAAGGGAGGTTGCAGGGATGTTCCCCAACTTCATCAGCTGCAGAGCAGGGAGCTGGTCACCTCACAAACTGCTGATTGAATCAAATGAAATGGGGACTGATGAGTGAGATGGGGCCTGCTGGATGAACACCCGCAGCCTGAACCTCAGTGCTTGTTCCCGGTGATCCTGCTGATTTCCACCAAGGCTCGGAGCTTTGGGAGCTCCTTCCTGAGGTGTCACACAGAAACTGTCACTGCAAAGACCCCTGTGGATCCCAAGCTGTGGCAGTGGCTGCACAGGGCTGGGGGCTGCCAACAACAGCAGCTCACACAGCCCCCAGCCCCCACACCAGCGCTCCCAGCAGTGGCAGAGCTGGGCTCCTCTCTGCCCCATCCCACACAGTCCCCAGCACAGCCAGGAGCCCCACACAGCCCCGGTCAGATGGCGCAGCCTGCTGCAGGGGAGGGCGGAGCTGCTGGCAGGGCAGGAGGTCGCAGTGTTGCCATGGCAGCTGACAACCAATGGCTGCACTGGGTGTTATGAGGTCACTGCTGCCACAGACCCTGATAGGCCAGCTGCAGGGAAAGGGCATGGCTGTTGCTTGTGAGGTCCCTCCCGCGGGCAGAGCTGATTGGGCAGCAGCAGGGCTGGGTCTGCTTGGTGACTGTGAGGTCACCGCTCCTGCAGTGCCTTATTGGGCAGTAGCGGGACCCTGTGGGTCTCTGTGCTGCTGAGGATATCTGTGTGGAGCAGCTGCTGAGCCTGACTTGGGCTCCTAGTGGGGAAGGGCTGGGGAGGCCATTGCTGCCCTGGAGGGTGTGGACAGAGAGCTGGCTGGGATGGGGCTGTGAAGTCACATCTTCCTGAGTGCCTGATTGACCAGCAGCAGGCAGGCAGGTGTGGGTGGTGGGTGGGGAAGGGGGTCTCTCTGGTGAGAGGAGCTGAGAGGGCAGCAGTGGTTCTTGCCTGGGGAAGAGATGTGGAAGAAACTGCTGTGTCTGGAGGGCACAGGCTAGCAGCAGGGATGTGGGTGGGGTTGGCACCTGTGAGGTCTCCTCCATGTGAGCAGCTGATGGGTCAGGAGAAGTCCTGTGTGTCTGTTGCAAGGCCTTGGATGACTAGAAGGAAATGGAAGGGATGGAGAATTGGGGCTTCCTTTGTTCTGGGACACTTTGGGATTTCCTGTCTGCTGCCATGTGTGGTGCTTAGCCCAGTGTGTCCCTGATGCAGAGGCAGGTGTAGGCTGAGGACTCTCTGTTTGGGTGTGCAGGTAGTGGTGTGACGCAGTGCGAGGTGTCCCCAGTGTCTCGGTGCTCAGAGGGGAGGAGGTGTCTGCAGAGAGCAGCGCTCTGCTCCCAGAGCCCAGCCTGCCATCCCAGGGTCCTGCTGGGAGACCGGCGGGAGGACTGTTGGTTACCCTGTTCTCTCCTTAGAGCATCCTGGTGTGACCCAGGGATTCTTGCTGATTGTCTATCAGCTGATGTTTAGGCTTGCAGCTTGTGAAGGTCTTGATGATTATCTGAGTTTTTGGGATTTGAGTCACTCTGATGGAGTAAGTTATCTTCTCAGTCCTTTAAAAGCTTTCTGTTGAAGCTGGACCCTCATTGCATCTTCCCAGCCCAGATCCTAATCCACTGTGATCCCTCCTGTGAATAGGTAGTTGATCAAAGCAGTTAGAGGTATTTCTCCACTTTGTGCCTATGCAGATACTTGCAGACAGGGAGATGCCCCCTCACAAGAAGTAAGGCCTCTCAGGTTGATTGGTGGCTCTGAGATACCTGTCCTTGGTCAGTGGTGGGGATGGCAGCTCCAAATCCGCAAGTTCCTTTGGAAAGAGTCTCAGAATAGCAGATTCCTTGAGCCTGCTTTTAGGGAGCCATCTGGAGGTAGGGATCTAATACCCTGGTGAAAGCAGGTCCCGGTAGAGGTGTTATATTTGGGCCTTTTCCAGTGAAGTTTAGATTATTTCTGAGGATAGGAGGAGATCTGAGAACTTCTCTGGGTCCCTGTGACATAGCTTGATCTTGCATGGTCATGCATGGTCAGCATGACCATCAACACATTTTACCCCTCGTTTTGGCACACTGCAGACCACAGAATCATAGAATCATTAAGGTTGGAAGGAACCTTTGGAGATCATCTAGTCTAACCTCCCTGCACATACAATATCAATTAGAGCATGTTACACACGATTGCATCCAAGCAGGTTTTGGATATCTCCAGAGAAGGAGATTCCACAACTTCTCTTGGCAACCTGTTCTTGTGTTCTATCATCCTCACTGTCAAGACATTTTTCCTTAAGTTCCTGTGGAACTTTTGTTGCTTCAGTTTGTGTCTGTATACCAGGTCCCATTTGGTCTCTCCAGTTCTGCAAAGGCACTAACAAGTGAGAGGGAGTCCAGCACATGGACACCAAGATGGTCAGGCAGTGGAGTGTGGGACAGATAAGGAGATGCTGGGAGAGTGGGGTCTGTTCAGCCTAGGCCAGAGTATGCCAAGGAGGATTTTCATGTGGTGCTCAACTCCCTTGTGGAGGGCTCAGAGCAGCTGGATTTTCTTGGAGGGTCACACTAATCAAATGTGAGGCAACAGTGAGTGAGAAAAAATGGACAATGGGAAATTCTTCTTAGATGTTAAGAACAAATCTTTTTCTCCAAGAACATGGATGAACACTGGCACAGGGACCTAGAGAGGTTCTCAGATCTCCATCCTTGGAGATAACCCAAAGTTCCCTGGAAAAGGACCCAAGATACCTCCTCTGCTGGAACCTGACTTCAGCAGAGCACTGAATCCCCTAATATAGTCTCAAGGGATCTGCTGTTCTGAGACAGGCTCTACATGCTCTTTGCTTTTAAAAGTCCTCAGAAAGGTTTCTTTTTCTGTGGTACTTGTAATAGAGATGCTATGTCAGGAAAGAGCAAACATGGCCTAAAATACATGTTTTCTTCCTTCTAGAGAGCTTGAGGATGGGACACTAGACTCCAAAATCATGGGACAGGCCAGGTAGAAAATCTGGGGAAATTTCTCCAGATCCCATGAATTATGCCAGCTTTCCTTTGCATGTCCACGAGGAAAAGCACTTCTCATCTTGCAACCTTAGTTGCTCTTTGGGCTTTTCCATGACACCTCCAGGTAATGTTTCTCCCCTGGATATAGTTTCTGGCACCAGCCTTTCTATAGAGTCCTGGCACCCTGGATCTCCCAGACTTTTGACCCTGAGTGTCTCAGGACAGGCCCACACAATGCAGCACTGCTGTCCAGTCTCCCATATGGAGCCCATAAGGCACTGCTGTGCTGCATGAGCTGCATTTCAACTGTGCAGAAGTTGGTGAGATGACCATCTCCTGGCTCCCCTACTGCTAAAGTTTCCAACAACCAATGTTCCTCTTTCCATAGTGTTTGCACAGTCCTGGAGCATATCTTGCAGAAGGGAGACCCCATCCCCCTTGAAGCTTGTCAGAGATATGGCTTTCCAGACACTGAAAAGCAAAGCATGGCTTTCTTCCTTCCTTCGGGTTGCTTATTCAGTCTCTAACAATCTGTCTATGGCAGAAGGAAGCCCACTCTGCACCCTGGGGTCTCTCCCCTGTCTCCTCTGTGTCTCCTCAGTCTGCTGTATGCACTAGGGTCATGGGAAGTGTTCGTTTAGGGAGCCCCCTTGAAGCTATGAGAAGCTGTGGAGCTGAAGGCCTGATGGAGGAAGTCTGGGACATGGCTGTTTCCCCTGTCCCCTCCTGCTCCCAGCCCAAGGGCTGAGGAAGGTCCCGTGCTTTTGTTGTTGGTGGGTTGGATTTCCTTTGACATCCATAGTCCTACTTGGGTCACTCTGAGCAACCAGAAAAATCCCTCTTCTCTAGGGTCTTGCATCAGAGGCTTTTCCCTATTTTTATAGAGAAGCACAGACAGGTCTGGGATCTCCAAAAGCAGCATGGCCCATATCATGACCCAGCCCCCCCAGGAGCTGTATGACTCTCCCATTTGCACATATTCTGCTTAAGTTGACAAATTCTAACACCATCTTTACAGGACATGAGCTGGCCATTGTAAAACTGCAGTATTGTGACTCCTCCTGTTATGCTGTGTTCCCTCAGAGACCCAGCTGCTGGTTTGCACATCAGGGAGCTTAAAGGTTGCAGTGTCTTTCAGGAAGGCTGCCCCTTGTGTTGACATGTTGGACTTAGCCTACACTCAAAGAGCATAATTACTATTTATGAAATTATTACGTGCTTTTTTTCTGTTTCTCTGCAGCTGAGAAAAAAATCATGTGTTTATTTGCAGCTACTTCTCTAAGGAAAGCAGATGGAAATTGGGGCAGATGAGCTGTTAACTTCAGTTGCTGACTTCAGAGGAACAGGGAAGCTTCTGACAAGAGTGATGGAAGTCCCAGGTGACTGATGAGAGGAATTGCAGGTTGGGGAGGAGGGAGGAAGAGCGTCCATACAGTGCTTGAGATCTGGGACACTGCTTTTCCTACATATCCAGACTTCATTAGGAGTCATTTTGGATTGATACAAATTGGAGAATGCTGCTGTCACTTACTCTGGAAGCTGAATAACAATAATAACATTAAACGCTTTAAAATCAGAAATGCTTGTATATTGTTGATGTCTCCAGCTTTCAGCTACACTCCCAAAACCTCTCCAGTTAGCCATGCAAGACTTGACAAAAATTACAGGGAGAAACGTGGTTTGTGAGAGCTTTCTGTATTTTAATGAGCCCTGTGGTGTATTTGGTGCTGAGCCCATGAACCTCAGTTACTGAGAGGGGACTGAACAAAATGTTCAAGAATTCAAAGTTAAAATCAACCCCAACATTTTGTTGAGTTTTAATGAGTACCACTGATAGTTGTTAGCAGCAAAGACTACCCAGAGACTGATTAGAGCAGAGAATTTTAATCACTGATAACGGGTAGACAGAGAAATTGTGCAGGTGGCTCTGATGCCATGTTAACCTTTGTTGTTTTTTGTCAGGCAAAATGTCCAAGCTTGGACACTAACCTTCTGGAAAGGGAGATCCTTTCTCCTACACGTTTTCCAGGTCTTCCTGGGGGCAGTGTGTGTGTGGGTGTGCAATGCTCAGTGCAGGACAATGATACAACACCTTTCACTGTGTCAACAAGAGGGACACTGAGACCCCAGTGTCTCCTGGCAGGCCTTGGTGGCAGAGACAACAGCCATAGCCAAGAGGATGAAGACCTCCTCTGGTGTCTGTGAGCCCAGGC
>JAWLRI010001334.1:0-10067 GCA_034781795.1 Crypturellus tataupa
CAGAGTTAGAGCCTCCCCTCCCAAAACCCAGGAAGGGGAGGAAAGGAGAGAGGGAAAGGAGGGGAAAAAAACTTCCAAACTACATTTATACTAACACCACATGTATTTTACAGAAAAAGAAAAGAATTAGAATAATTTACACACTTAGACAGGATAGAATACAACATGACACAACTTTCCCACCCCTCAGCAAACACACAAATTCACAATTGGACCCCAAATCACCCCAGAAGACTCAGTCCCCAGAGAAACAAAACCCAAGCAGAGAGGAGAGAGCTACAGCAAAGCATGTTTACTTCCCCGAGAGCCAGTGGTGGGCCAGGCCCTCTCCATCTCCCCTGGGACAGCATCATGCATCCTCTCCCGAGGAAGCTGTGGAGTGACTGACCAAGCCACTCCCACACTGATTCTACTTCCTGGGAAAGAATGATGTCGTAATATAGTATAGAATACAATACCACTGGCTAGAAGAAGTCAGCTGGTAGTTCAACCTAGCTTAAGTCAGCTGACAGCCTCAGGCCTGGTCTGAATGTCAAAAATCCAAACTTAGGCCCCCCTAGGCGAACCCAGGTGAACCTATGACATTCTCCACCCCTTATTCTATACTATATTATGTCATTCATGTCTTTCACTGGGGTTACTATCCTTTTCTCAGGAGTCTTTAGGTTCTCACTGGGGTTAGAATAGTGTTCATAGTCAAATCCACCCCTTGGCCTCATTCACCTACAGGCAGCCTGAGGCATCCCAGGCTTGTTGAACTAGGAACATCTCCCCCCCGCCAGTCCAGGGTGCGATGTTCCGCATCAGCTCAGCTATTGGGCATATCAGCACTCACACGATGAAGCTTCAAAAGTTCCACTCAAACGGCAGTGTCCCACAACACATCAACAGCTTACGCAGCCTTCTCTTCATGCTTTCTCTTTGGTCATACAAGAAGTACTACAGTTCACTATGTGCCCCATCCCCCTTATCAGCAGTCCCAACAGCTTTAGCAACCTCAGAAACAGCCTTGACAGCAGCATAGGCAAGCCGCAGAGGCAGAAGCAGCCGCCCCGGTGGCTCGCGGCCCCGGCTCGGCCCTCTCGGCCCCGGCTCAGCCCTCTTGGCCCCGGCTCGGCCCTCACGGCCCCGGCTCAGCCCTCATGGCCCCGGCTCGGCCTTCGCGGCCCCGGCGACTCGCAGCCCCGGCAGCGACAGCTCTGGCTCCTGCAGGTCGCTCAGCACTACCGGCGGCAGCTCTGAGTGCTGCCTCTGTAGGGTCTTTTGCAGGGGGGTTCCACAGCTCTTCTTCTCCATTCTCTGAGGTCTCACAATGGCAAGCACGCTTCACAACTGTGGATAACCATAAGAACAGTTCACGGTTAAATCCACCCCTCGACTTTGTCCACCTACAGGTGGCCTGAGGCATCATGGGCCCGTCGAGCAAGGAACACCTCTTCCCCATGTCAGTCCAGGTGAGATGTTCCTCATCAGCTCGGCTCCTGGGCACACCAGCATTCACATGATGAGTCCTCAGGGATCTCACTCAAGCAGCTGTGTCTTGCCATACACGAAGGGCTTATGTGGGCCTCCTTTTACAGTGGCCACTTTGGAGCTGTGGAAACTTACAGAGACAGTCAGTGAAGCAGTTAGCACAAGCAGATAAGCATTTGTTCTGGATGTACCTAAACATGGCAGATATCAACCTATGTTTATACAACAATGCTCCGGGAAGCCTGCTAAGAGTCTGGGACACTTGCCAACGTCCTTGGTCGTATCCCGGGTTTCGGCACCATTAACTGTCTTGGTTTGAGCTGGCAAACTGCCAACCCTCCAAGTACAGGGTTAGAGCCTCCCCCACCAACACCCAGGAAAGGGAGGAAAAGAGAGGGAAAGGAAAAAAAACTTCAAACTACTTTTAGACTAAAACTACATATATTTTTACAGAAAGAAAGAGACAATTAGAAGAAAGTACAAATATACACTCACACAAGTCACAAACAGCAAGGAACAATTTCTCACTTCTCAGTACATACACAAATCTCACTATCTCAACCCCAAATCACCTCAGAAGACTCAGTCCCCAAAAAAACAAAACCCGAGCAGAGAGGAGAGAGCTACAGCAACGCATGTTTACTTCCCCGAGAGCCAATGGTGGGCCAGGCCCTCTCCATCTCCCCTGGGACAGCATCATGCATCCTCTCCCGAGGAAGCTGTGGAGTGACTGACCAAGCCACTCCCACACTGATTCTACTTCCTGGGAAAGAATGATGTCGTAATATAGTATAGAATACAATACCACTGGCTAGAAGAAGTCAGCTGGTAGTTCAACCTAGCTTAAGTCAGCTGACAGCCTCAGGCCTGGTCTGAATGTCAAAAATCCAAACTTAGGCCCCCCTAGGCGAACCCAGGTGAACCTATGACATTCTGTTACAAAGTTTAAAAAACCTTTAAAGATATTTGTGAGAGACTAACTGAGAGATACTCTTTGTCATCAAATTCTAGAAGGCATATTTGAAGTGGAAAACCAAATGATACTTGTAGCCTTCTAGATGGAAACATTTTAGAAGATGCAGCTTCATGGGGGAAGGAGAGCATGTGACTCACTTTGAAACTAATTGGAAAGTTTCAAGCCAAGTTCAGTTATTTACTGATTTCCAGCATAAACAGATGCTTTCTCATTATGTCTGTGCATTCATATTTCAATTTTTGTTCCAGGGTTTTGCCAGGATGGACTCAGCAATTGGATGTGAGAGAAGTCAAGGCTGGGGATCTGCTGGTTCCAGAAGTGTTTTTAAGGTGGAGTGGATTCAAAAAGAAAGCATTCCTTTTCGGTTTGCACACCATTTGGTCAACCCTTGGAATGAGAGTAAGAAAATACAGGTAAGCAGAGATGGCCAGGTAATGTTATTCTCTTCTGGAATCTTCTTGGTAGAACTGTGTATTGTTTATTGGCTTGGTCAGCCTTGACATTTATCTCCAGGGTGCTCATTTATCTGTGAATCTGAATCACAGTTCGTGAGTGTGCATTGTACCTTCTGCTAATGCAGAACTACTGTTGAGGTAGTGAAGGTGTTTGGGTAAAATGAAAACTGTCTCTTGCTCTATATGTGTTCAAAAGATTTAAGTCTCTATGCTTCCAAAAAGAAGTTGTTTGGTTTTTTCAGTTGGTAATTTTGGTTCTGGAGGTTTGTGCCGTGTTTGGTACAAATGCGATCCCCGAGATAGTCTGTCCCAACCAAATAACTGTTGGTAGTTTATAGCTTTGAGTTTTCTGTATCTCTTGAAGAGAATCCAGAGATCTGAGACAGAATAAAGCTCGGGACAGTTGTCCAATTTGTTAAAGGTAAATACAGCTACAAAAAGCAAAAGAATTGGCACGAGAGTTCTCTGTGGCAGTTCTTGTGATGTCCCAGTCTTGTCCCAAAACATCTCCTTGATGATTCCAGAGCTAAACTTCTCCAAAACCTCTCCAGCTGTAAGAATTGGGAAAGGAGAATACTGTAAGAATAAGGAAAAGAATGTAGCACATGTTGGAGTTGACAGCGCTTCTCCTGTAAGTGGCTCCTAAGAGCTAAAGAGTCTTAAAGATCTTAAAAATAACTGGGTTATATTAATGTCTGTGATTCCACCAAGAGCCACTGTATCTCCTGTACTTGCCTTTCCACATTCTCTGCCACACTTGACGGAATTAAAAGATGGAGGAAAAAATGATCTTTAGGTAGCAAGTGAGTGACATGTGGAAGGTACAAAGTATGTGGTGCATCTGTTCCTGGTGGTGGTGTGTTCACTGGGAAGTCTCTGTGTGAGAACTGACACCTCAGTGGGAATGAAAACAGCCCAAACAGTCTTTAGGGCCATGTTGATGAAAGTTGCTGTCTCTGCTGAGCCCGAGTGAAAAGCCTTGCTGTGCTGGGAGTTCCGATGTATGTGTTGATAGCAGAAGGAAGGAGCTCTTTCAGAAAGGGTGAAAGCAATCACCGGCATCCTCACCTAATGGCTTCATAGTAAGTACTTTCTGTGTGTTCAGTTGTAGCGGTGCAAATAACTTCTGTAATTTCCTGATTGTTTGTAGGAGCTGGAGCCACAAGTTGGGGAGCAGTTGCTGCAGCTTTGGCACTGTATCCCTTTGGCAGGAGCAAAACTGACAGATCATTTCAAGTAATGTGATGGAGGTGGTTATTTCATGCATTGCTTGCTGGGTTTGTGGTAGAGGAAAACCCTTGCCATGCAGTGTTTCATTGCAGTACTGGCTTTCCTTTGTAGCTCATTGAAGAACAGGTGCACTTATTACTATGTACTCTCTTCCTTTTGATTTTGTTTCAGCTGGTTTAGGTTGTTGAATCATCCCTCCTAACCACGAGGACCAGCAGCGTGTCTACAGTACAAAGATAAGGAAGAACACGGCCCAACAAGCTGCTGAAGCTGGAGTGGAAAAATAAGAGAGTTGTGTTGGTTTCAGTTTCCTTGTTTTAAAAAATGACATAAAAATTGTTTTTTACATTGTGTGCAGTGGATAGTTAAAAACTTGTTTAAGTGCAAAACAAAGTTGGAAACAGTGAACCACATAGAAGTTGATTGTGGGTTTACAATAGCACAACAGACAGTTGAAGTGTGCAGTTTACAGTTCCAGTTTTCTCAAGCCAGTAAAATGTATGACAGTGCAATGTAAATTACTCTTCCAGTTTGCTTCAGAAAGAACACCATGAGAACAGGTATCTCCAGATACATTGGAAGGTTCCCTAAGTGTTTGTTCAACCTCTTTATGCAAAGTGAGGGAGAGCAGGGTATAGTAATACAAACAAGTAGGCATCAGGAGAATGTTAATTTTTAATTTATTTTAATTAATTTTAAAAATTAAATTAATTAATTTAATGAATTGAAATAGAAATAGAGAAGGAAAAGGAGTACAAAACTTATGAAATTGGATAGGTCAATCATGTTTCCAGTTTCAATTATTTTTCACCTTTAAGGGATGACTCACTCTTGACAAGCTGAAAGAGTCCTTTGGAGCCCTGCAGCCAGATGGCATCCTAATTGTTCACTGATTTAGCACTGTTAGAAGGTTTGTGCTTTTTTTAAAAAATAAAGAATTACCAGTAAATCTTTATTTATTGTTTATGTTTTCTTTGTGCTTTCTTTTAAGATGTGTCTTTTTCTTCCATACCACTATTGTCTTGGTTTATTTGGCTTCTCCTTAGATGATCAGATACTGTACTGTGGGGCTGGTATAAATTTGGTCTGCTCACTGCCAGCACTGTGTTTGTGCTCATTCCTAGGTTAAAACAAGAGCTATTTCTGCTTCTCAGCCTCTACTACTGATCTGTATTTTCTCCTGTACTGTTGTGTAGAGGTGAGCTGTTTCTCCCTGGAGCCGTTCCCTGGTGTCTGTAGCCATGTCCTGTAACTTGGCAAGGCTGTCTGAAGCCCTTGCACTCTGGTGTCAGAAATGGGTTGCCATTTCCTGTGATGGCAGCAGCAGGATCAGCGGCCTGTGGAAGAACTGCAGTGCTGCAACGGGATTCTCAGGGACACCCCAACCTGCCTGATAATGACCCAGTGGGCTCAGAGCTGAAGTGAAAACTAAAGCAGGATTGAAGGGCAAGGAGGTGAATCTGTCTCAATAAAAAGAGGGTAGCAAAACAGGCAATGCAGCAGGATCCTTGTGTCAATAACAACAGGTGAGAGAAATGCTCCATCACCCTCTTCTCAACAACAGGAAAAATCCCAGCTTGGAGGTTGTCATCCAGCAGAATTTACTCTGCTTTAGAGAACATGAAGTTCTTGCAAGCTGGACCATTGTCTGTAAACACTGGAGTGAGGAGGAAGGGAACAAAACTAGGGTTATGGAGGACAGCTACGGGTTTGCAGTTTGTTCCCACATGACCAAAGCTTATGTCAACAGTGCATGTTTAGGACACCTCCAGACACATTCCTCAGGACAGCAGGTTAAGGGCTTTGCCAGTGGCTCATGAGAAAATGCTGGGCAGTGCTGCTTCCTCAAGAACATATTCCTAGAAACAGGTAAAAGCTGGCAAGCTGTTTTACCACAAACTGGTTTTTTTGTTAAATATCTTGTAGCTTGAGATTGCTTAGTTTTTGGAACTACTTTTTTTCAATAGATTAGAAAATCTATTGATTTTTAAACATCAGAAAATAAAAAGTTAAGATTCCAGAAAATACTAAGAAGCATGGCAGGTAGTTGAATCAGGCAATTCAGAAAGGAGGATGCATTTTATTTTATTTGTGTCAAGCCCAGAAGGAATTTCAAAGCTGTCTCAGTACTATGTGGGTGTGAAATTACTTTTTTTTTGTGTTGAATAGTGCACAGCTCTCAGACTTGCAGCCTGACCTTCTGAGTTTGCTGATCTGAGTGGTCCCATTGCATTTGGTAGTGTTGGTGTGTGAGCAAAGGTGGTGGGTGGCCTGAGCCTCTGACATAAAGCACCATTTTGTTCTGTCCATAGGGAGTGCCTGGTGAAGCCTGGCAGCAATCAGATAAGGTCAAGGAACGGAACAAAACACAGTTGCCAAAATGGCTCCCCTATGAGGATGTTCTGGACACTGAGCAGACCCTGAGAGTTCGATTGTGTGACACATGAAAAAGGGATTTAATATCTGCTGCTCTTGGAACACATTTTGGTAAATGGTCTTGAAAGCAGCTGTGCAGGAACGGTTCAGATTGTGTCTCTCAGCTTACAGTGTATCCTCTGAAAAAAAGGGCACACACCTTCCTTTTTTTTGTTGTTTTCGCGGCATAAGTGCAGTTAGTAACGAAGGAATCTGCCTTGTGACTCAGCAAGGGCAGCGTTTCAGTGGCTACTGCTTTCAGCAACTTGGCCACTGCTGAGTTCTAACATGCCCTAAAACCTTACAAAACGAGGTGTCGTTTCTGTTCAGAGAATTACGGTGCTCTGTCCATGGCATTTACATGAAAGAGGGATGGACCTCCCATTCTAGGGCAGGGACTACATCAGAAGTACCAGTCAAGGAGGGAGAGAAAAGAAAGGGCAGAGCAGGACACCTTCCAAACAGACTGGGAAGTTTCCACGAGGACCTTTGTTTTTTCCTGGATTTTTTTTCCTGGCTGACTCCATAGGCTGGCTGGAACTGGTCATGTGTATGTAGCATAGATTTCAGGTGTGAATTGCACTGAGTCCTCTGTCTTCAGGGGCACTGAGCAAATTTGTTGCAAAGGACCATGGCCCAGCTTGCACATCAGAGGGCTGCAGTAGCCACATTCATGCTGCTCTTTAGTCTGAGGCTGAGGTAAGGCTTAGCTGTTTGGTTCTGCTTTTATTCCTCTTTAGAACATTGAACCTGTTTAGGGTCAGTGATTAAAAAACACACCATGGTGTCTTTCCCCAGGTGTTTACACAGAGTGTGCTGTGTTATGTCCCAGTACTCAAGTTGAGAAACTGCAGAAAGCATGCCTTTGTCAGACTTGAAACTTGGTGGGACTGTGCCAGTTCTCACTTCAAAATCAGAAGTCAGAGACTTCTTCAGACTTTGGTTGAAGTCAGAGATCACAGGCACCCTGTTTTAAGACTCTTACAAAGGGAAGTGGGACTGAAAAAGGGAGCTTTTACCGTCTCATGCACAGTAGCAGTAAGTGGTGGAGCTCGTATCTCCTGAGATTTGTTTCAATCAATGCCGTTCCCCTCAGTAACAAATCAAACCCACAGGTCCTGTCCAGTAAATGTGACCCAAGAGTTACAGAAGTGTCTGTGGGCTGAAAGGTCACACCAGTCTGTACCACAGAAGAATGGAAGGGGAGAGTAAGCTGTTACAGCTCTGTGAACACCAATCCTACTTTATTGTTAGGTGAGAAGTTTTTGAACTGTCAGCGTTTCAGAAGTGTTGAATTATTTGTAGGATCAGTGGTGAGACATCAAAAGAGTAGGAGTGAAACAGGGAGAGGCATTCACCCTGAAGGAACATAAACACTGGTGTCAGGAAAAAATAGGGCTCTGACTATCCTTCAGAGTGAAGCTAGGTGGTGCAATTGGCTAGCACAGGAGCTCTTGTCCCCTGCAGACTGATCTAAAACAAACCCTAGTTGTATTAGCAGTTGCAGATGAAGTGACGTGCCCCGAGGAAAAGCCATGAATTATGGTAAGTAATTTCTATAGTAGCCTGCCGCTCTGTGTCTGACATACCTATCTGTGAGATTCCACCTCTCTGAAGAGGAGGAGGCCAAGAGTTACTAAGCTGCAGGTAGATATTAAAAGATCTGCCTTAAAGTTGTTGCTAATAACCTTACAACAGTATAATACCAGGCAACCAGGATATGGTAGCTGTGAAAGGCTTTGAATAATAATTTTCTGCTGTAGACATTACGCCAGTGGAACACTTCCTGGTGGGAGCAGAGCTCTGAAATGCCGTGGCTTCCTGATGGATGGACACCACTGCTCCCTGGTCAAGCTGGCAGGCATGTTACTTGGCCACCTGAACAATCAGACCTCTTACATTCCCAAGGAAATCAGGAAAGCTCAATTCCTGCTTAGCTGTGGTAACTCAGGGCATTGCCCTCCATCTGCTGCCTCTGCCACAGGCGCTGGGACGGGCAGCGTGAGCAAGGGCAGGTCAGCTCAGGGTTACGGGCGTTTGCCACACAAAGGCTGCAACTAAACAAGAAGCCGAAGCCAAACAGGCTCATGGCCCATTCAAGAACAGCCCAAGCATCCTTTATTTCTGCTGGCAAGACAAGAAGCCGGTTAGTACCTTAAAGGCTACTTAGCGCTTTGCAGGACCAGCCCAAAACATCAAGATCTTCAGCAGAAAGATGATTTACTCTGGGTTGGGTTTTTTTTGCCCACTGGGTGGGAGTTGATTTTGAAGGTCTTGCATGAGTTGCACCCCTAAAATACAGCAACAAATACACCAGGCAAGTGCTTTTGCTGAGTGAAGCCCTGTAGCAGTTCTCATCCGCTTGACCGTGCCCCACAGTAAAAGGGGCTGGGACAAATCCTGTTCAGCTCTCCCTGTTTGGGTGGCAGAAACCACTAAGAGTGAGCCAGGAGGGACAAGCCACGACCCCTCTGAGGCTCACACTGAGTCCCCAACAGCCCCTTACTCCCCTGACTGCTTGGCTGGCATTGGTTCCTTTGGATTCCTCCACCACCGTTTCAAGCTTCTGGACCCAGCACCATTCTACTTCAGTCCTTTTGCCATCAGGTAAAACTGAATGTATTCCCAAAGTATAAAACAGGGCCAAAGAAATGATCAGAGGATGGAAAGCCTCTCCTTTCAGGAAAGGTTGAGAGAACTGGCGTTGCTCAGCCTGAAGAAGTGAAGGCCCCAGGGAGACATTATTACCACCTCTCAGTATTTCAGGGAGGCTTGTAAGGAAGTTCAGGACACATTTTTTAGCAGGACCAGCTGCAATAGGACATGGAGTAATATTTTTAAACTAAAAGAGGTTCGTTTCAAATTAGGTCTAAGAAAGAAATTGTTTACTACAGATGGTTTATCAGCCTGAAACTTTCAAAGATCCACAGGATTTGGAAAAGATGCTGTAGTTTTGAGGAACATTGACGTGCTGTGGTTAACACAGGAAAAAGCAAGAACTGCTTGGCTGTTTGCTTTGCTTGTTGGTTTTTGTCTTTTAAAATTGAAACTGAGGAGGTCCAACCTGCATTGCAAAGGATAATGCTGAACCCCACACTCTTGAACTCTTCACTGAAATGTTCCTGTCATTCAGATACAGAGCTCAAAGAAGTTCAAAAAGCACAGGAGAAAAGCTGAGCACCACTGAAGGCCAAAATGGCAGGTTTCTGAGCTGGCCATGTGCCTGCCACTTCTCTTCTAAGATTCCCCCATTGATGGAACCAAAACTACAGCAGATGCTGATGTGCTCCAGGGATATTCTTAGGACTGCACCTTGGCAGAACTAGTTCAAGCTGGTGGGAATGGGACTTTGTCTTATGGCAAATGGGACATGGGACAGAACAGAAAGACACAAATATCAGGAAGTATTTATACCTTACCAGGACAGAAGTTTCATGGGGTAAGAAACTTCTACCATTTTTAGACCCACAATGCCAAGTGACCATATGTCCCCTTTGGGGCCATATGGTTTGCTTGCC
>JAWLRI010001335.1:0-10025 GCA_034781795.1 Crypturellus tataupa
CTTAGCCACTAAATTTTCCCTTTTAATTTTTTTTTTTCGTTGGGAAAATGTGGTATTGTGTTAATGGCTATTGGGGATCCTACGGCTAAATCATAATCATAATTGTCTACACTAATCATAATTGTCTTGCTGCTGCAGTGTGCATCCTTCCCCCCATCGGTTTGCAGTCTTGTCCTGCTCGCTTTGATCGCACGCTTGGATTGCATAGGAGCTCTTGCACATCAGGGTTGACACTCCAGTCATTTGTGCCTGTTTAAGAGCTCATCTGGGACACAGGGACTTGCAGACCCTATAGCAAAGCCCTCTCCAATTTCTCAGGATCCTCATTTCCCCCTTGAAAACAGTCACTTCTGTCTATATTTAATAAGACTCACTTCTTTTCCTTTTAAAGTGAAGCTAGCTGAGGAAGAGGATGCAGAGACTCAGAACTAAAGACTTTTCTCAGCCACGAGCTGTTTTAATCACTCAGTTACTTTTTACACTCTCATTTTCCAGTGTCATGAACCTTTCATTCCCTTCCTAGCTGCGACTCATCTCTAGCAGCAGGTACAACTGCCCTCAACGCCCCATAAGTGTGGAGGACAGGGCAGGATCCAGGCAAGTAGGAGCCTTTGTTGGAGGCAGCATCTGAATTCCTTAAAAACTACATCTGAGTCAGTCCAGCCCATCAATTTAATCAATATTGATGCAATATGGATTGCATCAATTCACGTACATTTGATACAACAATCCACAATTTAGTCCCTCTAATAAAAAAAGAGAGTTAGTTATGTGTGCTGCTTAAATCGTAGAAATGACAAGGAGGGAGGTGGAAGAGCATAGAAACAGGTTCATGGGGTGGAATCGTGTATTTGGGGAATTTTTTTCTGCTGAAGAAGCACAGATATGGATCATCTCCTAGAACCGAATGCCTGAGCTAAGCTTGTTCTTTCTCACAGAAGGCAGTGAGAAGGTTTAGCTTGTTCTTTCTTCACCAAGAGCAGAAGAAAAGCTTTTTTTTTTTTTTCCTGAAGGTCTTTACTTAGTAGTTTAAAGATTCAAGCACTCATGCGATCCATAGAAAACCCAGGGTCAAGTACCTTCTGCTTCAGTCTTCATATCCCATCTTTCTAACTGTGGTACTACAAATTATCCTTAAATAATATTTGGTCCTAAAATGATATCGAGTTTCAGTCTCCTTTGCATATTAGTAGAAAAAACAAGTCTTATACATATTTGTAAAGGGATTTAAAACATAGATATGAGCCTTGATCTACGTCTTTATCATTCTATTTTTTTTTTTAGCTCAACCTATTCCTCTGAGCAAACTGTATCAAATAACATTGAGTTACTGTAAACCACACTTTCCATTCCCTTCCTTTTCAAAAGCCCTTCTGGGACTGTAAATATAAAACATGATTACCTGAATATTGTTTACATCCATCAATTCCTCATTCTTCAGAATATCCCTGAGAGAAAAGCAGAAATAAAAACTGTGGTCTTGTCACGATTAGGGGCTGTCCTCATTTCAGCCCCTCTTTACCAGTGTCCCTATGAGATATAGTCAAATAAGGGTTATCAAAGTGCAATAGCACTGAAAGGTTTAGGATTACCAAGAATGAAGGTGTTTTAAGCTAGCTGTTGACTTTGCACTGCAGCAGAATAGCAGTGATGCTGTTACTAGTTATCATATTGCATCTAGGCAGGAGACCACAGCTGGCTGCAATTTGATAATTTTGACTGTCCGTAGGATCATGCATTGAACATAAGGGAGTTTTTCATGTGCAACCGTGAATTGTACTTCAACTGTGGTGCCAAGGTGGGTTGTCCCTGTGCAAATCACCCTGCTTTCTCCATACCCTGATTTGTAACGACCTGGTCATGTCCAGCTCTTGAGAACCCAGGAGGGTGCAGCACTGTTTGGGGTATGAAGAGACTTTCTGCTCTCAGATACTGAGTCGACCAGGGTGAATGACTCTGCCTGCCCAAACAGTGCTCCTCCTCTGTATCTCCCCCTGGTTTGACTATAAGATCTTTTGAGATACTGCACATTCTTCCTCTATTCTGTGCTTGAAGAGCCATACCTCATCAGAGCATCTCTCTGGTGATGCTTCTGGTAGGTGGTACTTTAATGCACACTATAATTGAAATAAACCCTCACAGGAACAAACAATGGAATGAGAAATATTCTGAAGTCATATTTTATCTTCAAATATAGTCTGAAATTTATCATTACTGTTTTGGAGGGAGTGGGGAAAATGCTGGTTGCTGTCAACAAAATATTTAATTTTCATGTTTATCTAGGTTTTAGCTTTATAGTTAAAAGTAACAAATCTATTTCTATATTAAAAGTTTTTTATTTTAAATAAATCCAAACTGTATATTAGTTTCTATTTGATTCAACCATTCTGTTTGTTTGTTTGTTATATCAAAGCAAAATTTTGTCATATTTGACACATTTTCTTTAATTGACATCCAGAAATAACAATTTCGAATGGAAAAAAATGTTCTTCTGTAAGCTTTGCAATTGGCCTTACAGCAGAATGTCTTTTCAAAACTTGTCCTTAGACAAATCTCACATTAAAGGGGGTTCTGCATTTGTGTGTACCCTCAGTGTAAATTTGAATTGTTTGTCTGTGGCACCCTTTATACTTCTCAGAAATGCAATTGCACCTGGATTTTCACTGTAATGCTTCTAAAATGTTTAGCACTTTCTTCAAAGAGGTGACTAAGAGTTTAAGAACATAAAAGGCTGAGTAAGTATCACCAGTGAAGTATCCTGACTGGAGATGTGATGGCCCCCTCATGTTTAGATTGCTGATTCAGGCTGTGGGTAAGCAGGGAAAAGGAAAGCTTCTCATTTAGTGGATAAACTGTTTATTTTATGACTCATATTTCCCAAGTAGATACCTGACTCTGGCACAAGTTTAACGATGCTCATCAGCTCCATCCCTACTTTCTCTTTTAGCTACCGTTCAGCATCCCCTGGCTTGTTATGCCCCTGCCTTTGCTGCACTAAGAAAGTTGATAACGGGCTTCTATGAACACAGTTTATTAGAAGGGTCCATATCTGATGAAATCTGTAAGCTGTAAAGCTGGTTTGGAGGAAGGAGAAAGGAAGGAAAGAAGGAGAGGAAAAGACAGAGAAAGAAAAGGAAAATCTTATATGCAATTGGGTAAAGAGGCTTTGCTCTATCCAGGGAAGACTCCTCCTCTGGGCATCCCCTTGTGGTGACAAAAGCCAAGTTGACAATGCTGTAACTCTCCCTTTTTTCTTTTTCTTGATTTCTCCTTAGTACAATTAGACTTTTCATCAGGACTTACTCATTGTCCCCATTGGTAGTTACTGCTTATGACAATGTTGGTGCTGATTGGAGCACAGCTGATTAGCTGCAGGTGTTGCACGCTAATTGGTCATTAAGCTTTGGCATATGTATTATTGATAATATTTACCAGCTATTAAAATGACTGTTATTTGTTATTTGGTAGGCTCTGCTCATTCCAATCTGAAAGTAGAGAGTAAAAGCTACAGAGTGAAGAGTGAAGGGATCTTAACATGGAAGTGAAGATTAATAACTAGACAAAATGATGAGGAGGCAGATGAAGAACAAGATTAGAACATCACTGGCGATGACTTTTCAGGAGAAAGTCAACACAACCGTGAGTCAGAGTCCACAAGTGCAAGACAGGATTAGGGTCGCTTGGATGTCAGGGTAAAGACAGTGCTACAACAGCGTAGGGACTATAGAGAAAAAGTTACTGGGTTTCAAACAAAAAGCAGGTTGTAGAAGTGCAGGAGAATGGTCTTTAGCACTGTAAAGGTTAGGCCATCTGAGGAACCATGCAAAAATTCATCAACGAGGTCCCCTAATCTTTCTCTTGCTGAGGATTATTGTGGGGAGACCCCTCAGGAGAAGAACTGACAGCACTTTTCAAGATGAGTGCTCAGGGAAATGAAACAGTGATCTTGAAGCATTTTGGCTGCTGAGACTTAAGGGGTTCTGAGGTGTTTTGTTTCATTTTTAAAAAGGGAAGGAGATCTTAACTAAAACACAAATTAGGGTAACTGTGATGAAGTTTACTAAACATAGAAGTAGAAATAGGTACATACAGTAGAAATAGGTGCAGAATACCAAAATTTCAGCAGGTTATTGAAGAATATTTGCTACCTAAGATAGAATTGTCTTATTCATGGGAGATACCTACTTCTCTCCATTCTATAGAGAGAATTTTTTGACTGAACTCCTAAACTTGGCACCGCAGTTAGATATCCATACGTATTTGGGATAATTACATGCATTTTTCTAAGCTGGGAAAATGAGTCACAGTGCAAACAAATGGCTTCTGAATACTTACAGGAGTAGCTTACAGGGTGACTTTTAGATCAGCAAAAATGAATGGGAATTTCTCAAATGTAAGGATATATCAGAATATGGTGCTTTCTAGCACAAGACAAAGTAGTCAAAAACACAGAAATAATCAGATGCCAAATCTAAGTTTTTTCTATTTGTCAAACTTAGATTCTGCCGAATCTAAGTTTTTTTCTATTTTTTTTAATTGCTCCCTCCACCCCAGCAGCAGAACTTCTAAAAACTTCAAAAAAATAAGGAAAAAAAATCCTTATTCTTTCTAGTTAAAAATGAGCCTTTTTCTGTAGCACCAAATGCAATATGCAGCACAGAAGAGACCCTCATCAGAATGGACATCTTGTAAAGTATACTATTTTTTCAGTGACCTTTTCCTACTTTTCTGCTTCTTTTTTTCTGAGGGCATTCTTTTTCTTCTCCCTTTCTGACCTTTTTTGTTCCTGTTTATTTTCACTTGATTCTCTGTCCTCTCTCCTCTTCTACATTCTCCCCACAGAAACCTTTCATGAGTGAAAAGGGAATCCCCAAACCCTCAATATATTTTTTTAAATCCACCATGTTCTAGTAAGTTCAACATGAGCACTCTCTTATTTTGTTCTTGTACTGTTCTATCCCACAGAAATTTTTTGCACTCCGTGTAATAAGACTTCATACGGCCAGAACGGCAATTGTCTTAATAAAGAAGAAAAAACTGTATTCCAATAGTGAGACAGGATTTACAGAGCAATGTTCTACCACTGATTCTCTCACTGTCACCAGACATCTGAGCATCTATGCATCACACAGATGCATCTCTAATGTGCAGACTTAAGTTATGGGGACTTATATGTGTCTTTGGGTGACCTGGAGGCTGTATAGGACATGAAGTTGTGCAGGACCCTCTAAATGATCAGTGTTCCTCTTCCAGCGAGATTCCTCTTAGCACAAGGTGTGTTTAGGCTGCTGGTCTCCTTGGTGTCTCAGTTCCCCTGCTCAAGAAATAAGTCAGCAGAGTGTAGCTTGTCAGACTGTTATGACTAGCAGCTCTGGTCTGGGAGCAACAGAAGTTTTTTCTATGAAAGTGGAAAAATATAAGGTTAATACATGTCTCAGGTGATTTGAGAATTTCTCAGGTCTATCCATACTCTGTCTATGCAATGTTTTGTAGCAGTACTTCAGGTACTTTAGGTTCTCTTTTTCTGTAGAGATAATATTTAGTTGTTTGTGTCTATTTACTCAAATGACCAATATATTTGCAGAAGTTACATATTTCCGTGCTGATCTACAGCAGAATCTGCATCTCTATCTCCTTCCACTCACATCTACCCTTGCATAAACTGTGAGCAAAATACTCTCCAATTTGATAACGTAATCCTCATTGTAACCTAGATGCCCACTGCAGGATTAGGGCCTCTATTAGCTTTCCTCTCAGTTTGTATCCTTGTACGTTTGCTTAGCTTTGGGGAGCACTGTGGGGCCATTTGTGAAATGGCAGAGCTATCTGCCGGGAAGATCATTACAGGCGGAATTCATTCCATTGCGCAAATTACAGTTCTGCTTATAGGGAAATTGTTCTGCTTAATACAGAAAGGCTTCACAAAAGGAAGGTCTCGTCACGCTTTCCCCTAATTTGGATCTGCAAAGCGAACTTCCATGCTGTGCAGAAATGCACAAGGAGGGTTAAGTCAGTTTTAAAAGAGCATCAGTTGGGTGAAAATGTGTTTGACCTTCACAGGGTTCTTCAGTCATTCTTCAGCTTGAGTGGCTGAGTGAAGAGTGTGTCATTCTGTCATATAAAGAAAAAAAAAAACAAAGAGAAAAAAATTTAAAAATCGATCCTGTCTACCCCTGAAAGCCTTAGTTTTCATTGGCATCTAACTGACATAAATAATATTTGGTCAAGTTTTCATTGCTATTTTTATTTAAATGCTCTGAGGTATGCCAGCTAGCAGCAAGGTCCATTTTTACAGCACAGTGAATTCCACACTTCTGGTAAATATAATCAGATAAAGGGAAGTTGAACTTAAACCTTCTGTTGCAGTCAATAAAAGTAAACTTCATAACCCAAGACTATATCCCTATTTATAATTGCTAATTATAGAAATCTATTCAAGGACACTTTAAAAACAAGATTTTAAATCCATCTAATAAAAAAAAAGCAGAAGAACAGAAAGACAGAACAGGAGACATTTCCAACAGTGAGAATTTAGAAATGAAAAATAAGGAGAACACAAAGCAATGTACTTACTTGAGCTTCATAGGAAGCAAATATATTTTCATTTTTCTTAAATATTGTAATTTTTCTATGATGACGGTGATCTTGCATTTCTCTGAGAGCCTGCTCGCCAAAAGGATCCATTAGTTAGAGCATAGAAATGATGGGAAGAACAATGTCTTTCCTTCCAAGGAAGGAATTAGAAGGAAGAAAACCATGTGTTTCTTACAGTGAATATGAGTTCTGAAGACAGAAGACAATACCTATGTTACCCATTTTGCTTTGCCAAACTATGTAAAGGGTATAAATACTACCAAAGGTTAAACATTCATATTAAACTCTCCATGATCAGAGAAAAATTCCCCCAGAGAGTAACTGAGGAAAGGAACCTTAATTTTCTGCTCTGAACCATCCTCCGTACAGAAATGTTTAAGCCAAATATTTAAGGCATTAAAGTCATAGGCAGTTCATATGAAGGGTGCTCTTTGAGGTGGGGTGTAGTGGAAAAATTAGTCTTGTTAAGGAATAAGTGTCAGGAAGAAGAGACTTGGTTACAGCTCCAAAACGTGGTGTCACTTACCGAGCCGTTCCCAGAAGCACCCGAGGGAACCTCCAGCCCACTCGGCTCTGGGGGACCTGGTGGGATCCTGGCTATAGCCTCATACAAAACAACATGGCTTAGTGATGGGACCCCTTCTCTGAAGGGGGTTGGGCTAGATGACCTCTAGAGGTCCCTTCCAACCTTAGGCATTCTGTGATTCTATGATTTCCAATGGCTTAAAAGTGTCTTTAAATGCCTATGGTATGTCTCTTGGTATGTCTCTTCTTCCCTGACATCAATGATGAAGGGTCATACTCTGCAAGAGTCTTCTGGTTGCACCGCTGCCATGCACTGAGCACATACTCCTCGAGTGTCTTTTTATATCAAACCTTAATATGTCAACCCTTAAATGCATAGCTTAGTGATTTTTAAGGCAGTCAAACTGAAACACTGTTTTTTTTTTTTTTTTTTTAAATACCTTCACCTCATTGACTAGAAACAAACATACAAACAAAAAAAAAAAAAAAAAGAGAGAAGAATGTAAATAACGAGAGAACACAAAGGATAAATAAAACCAGAATCACTCATGCTGGTTTAAGATAACTTTTAGAGTATGTTTTTTAATAGAAAAAAAAAAAAAAAAAAGAAAGAAAAAAGATAAGAAAACAAAGTATATTTAAAATCTACTTGAAGACACCCAGAGATGATAATGATATACACTATAGAAAGAACTGGGAGTTCAGTGCAAAGTGTCGCAGATCCAGCTAATTAAAAATGAGGTTATTAGTTTTTAGTTACACAACAGTTACAGATACTGCTACAGAGAGCTAAGAAAGAAAGTAGTTTATATTGTAGTAGGAATTGAATTTTATGTGCTTTTTAAGGTGCTTTAAAGGGTGCTTCTATTTAGAGAGAGACAGATTTCAGCTATGAGCTAAAATGGATTAATTGGCTTTCCTATATCTTTTTTGGGGGGAATAGAAGGTAAAAACTTTCCTTGAAGTTTGACATTCTATCAAAAACAGCTTTAAAGACAAAAACTTTAAAATCATGAAACAAAATCACCTAGATGCCCCGAAAATTTGAGGGACGGCCGACAGAATGGATTGTGTTTTCCAGGATTATCAATAAAAATCATTCTCTTATTTTCAATTTGAAGATCCGAATATCATTCTCAATCTGACTCTAAGTGTTTTCTGGTAAATTCATGGTGAGATTAAAAAACAACTTAGTTCCTATTTAAAGGAGTAAAATTGGACTCATTTTAAAAAGTATTTAGCATTCTGAATGATTTTAGAAATTGGACTGTTATTTAAATTCTTAAATGGCTACTGAGATAAGTTCATAGTATATTATATATAATGAAAAATGAGCTCCTACATCTGAAGCTCTTTGCTTGGTGTAGTTTTAATACTCTATGGAAGTTTGATGTAAGAATCATGAGTGAAATCCTCTTGCCACTGAAGTCACTGATTGATTAAAAATGTCTTTGATTTCACTAGGATCACTCTAAGCATTTTGTCTGTTTGTAGAGCTTCAATCACACTGGGATCCTGTTTTATTTATAGTAAGAAGTAATGTAAAAAGTAACTTTCTTAATGTTTCTTCAAAATATCCTTGGCTGGAACATCATGTTTTGCTAAGAGAAAAGGCCTCCAGAACAGCAAACAAAGGAAAATTTGAAAAATTCAGCTAAATGCATCTGAGGCTACTTTGCAATGCTCTGTTAACCCATCCTTTAATATCATCATTCAACAAAATATAATTTATGAATTGTAATTTCCATTTTCCCATTTATCTACTTATCCATTCACACACGGGCTGGCCTGCAGTGACAGAACATTTTCTCTGCTCCTGCCATAAGATCCAAACTAAAAATAATCTCTCCAATATAAAGGTTAATCTATTGAACCTAGCCTTTTGTCTAATGGCAGAGGTAAAGTGGTTTTACTTGTGCATAAAATCAAAAGGAGTCCTGACTCACAGCTCAGTCATAAAAAGCCATTCTGGGAATTCACAAAAACACACTATTTTTAAGATTCATTTCTTTTCTATATGTATATATATATATATATATATTTTTTTTTTTTCCAAACGGTAAGCTTTTTCTAGGGGAACAAGTGTAGGGAATAAGTATGACATTACCTTTCTTGCACCTATCAGACAAGAGAAAAAAATAGTAAATAAATACTAATATTTTGGTCTAAGCTAAGGCTAATGCTGGGAAAGTATTTCTCAGGGTGAAGCATGATAAGATCTGCTGCTCTTTTCATTATCCAACCAAAACACATGCAGTGAAATTCCAAAGGACTGCACTTATATTTCTCAGAAAAAAAAATCCAAAAATTATTCTGGATTCTGAGGCACAATTGTCTATAGGATTAAATTATTTAAATTGTCCCAGGCAGAGTTTTAACCCAGGTAGGACAATTTGAGGGAACATTTTAGGAGGTAACATGGGCCAAAGACGAATCCTGATAAGCAGTTTGGATGTGGTCACCCATTTTAGGGGATTAAGAGAATTTCCTAGTAAGCAGATAGGCCAATCCATGCCAATTTGCTTCTGTGTTAAAAGCCATGTATAATTTACTAGCATAGATGTAACTTTTATTTCTGCATTGCACAATACCTAACATCACAGAACAAAACATGAACATGATACAAAAAGTAAATTAAAATCTGAATAAAATTTTCAATTAAGTAAAAAATATTTTCTCCAGAATTTTAATTTGTAACAAATTTAAGAGGAAAAACATTGTGTGGCTGGGCCCATTCTGGCTTGGGAAATATTTCAAAATTAAGAACGTAACTGTGAATTACAAAATGCAGCTCCATTCCAGTTCTAATTAGCAGAAACTCAGCAAGTCAGGAAAAAAAAATGGTGTAGCATCTGTCAGTTGCTCCCCACAAAACACACATGCATACACATAGGCGCACACATTAT
>JAWLRI010001336.1:0-10012 GCA_034781795.1 Crypturellus tataupa
AAGGGTTAAAAACTGAAAATCTAGGGAAGCTATGAAATCTCCAGGAAAGGGAACTGCCATATTGGTAGGTTTAAGGTTTAATAATATTGCCTATATTATGGGGGATGGGGGGAGGACAGAATTGGATTGAAGGGATTGTTAAATTTAAATCCAATCACACAACAACAGTATGGAAAAATGTGAGTATGGAAACAGTATGGAAAAATCATGCTACTATAATCATAATAAGTAAAGTCTTTAAGGGAGCACGAAGTGGGCTTGAGATATGGTGGTCGGAGGAATCAGAGCTGGAATACTGCTACCATACAGGATGGGGGAATCTTTCCTTTAATTTTGATGGAGGAATAGATAATAAGTATCCTTATCATTTAGAAATTCATGTTAGAGAGATAAAAGGATTATGGTATATGGCCCAGCATAAATCTGGGGAGGAATAGATTAGTAAAAATTTAATAATAAAACCATGGTTCACTCGCATATTTGTTACAAATCATTCACAAATTAGACAATTGACCTTCAAACTATCATACAAGATTTCATGATCATAAATATTTTTAGAATATTATTTTTTAAATGTCTATTTCACTGTGCAACTGAAAAGCAGTCAAGATAGATTTCTTTGTCTCTTTTAATCAGACTGACCATATTTTGAAGAAATGAAATTTTACAAAGGGTTTGTCTGGAGGAAAGAATAGTCATCTATGTTATGTAAATGTATATGTTATATGTAAAAATATAATCTATATGTTCACAATGGGGAAATTGGCTGAAACTTTTAAAACAAGGGAGAAAATCTCTTTGGAGCTAAGAGAACTGTGCATGAGTGAGAACTTGTGGTATTTAGACCAATGATGGCAGAGCCCAGCAATTTTGTTTTCCTAAAATAATTAGCAATGAATGATGGCAATTTTTAACCTCACTCTTAAAAGTAACCTTCTAATAAGATGAGAAGTTGTTTTTTCAAAATTACTTTCTCAGATTCATGCCATATCATTTTGCATTTTAGTTACACTGTGAAGATTATCTAGTTTCAATGGCTTATTGCAGGAGCACACACACGACTCCTGGAGACTTCAACGTGAGTCAAGCAGAAATCCCTTTTATTCGCATTGGCGTGCTCTATTTATCTGACAATTTTTGCAAGATCATACTATCGTGCGTATAGGTTCATTATAATTGGTTACCGATTGGTTACAACTCATCCACGCATACATTGAATTGGTCTGCACACACCGTGCCCCCTCACGACTCCACATAGGTAGGCTTATTTATTTTTTTGGTCGCTCATCCTTCCTTATCTCTTTGTTTGTTAACCTACATTGACCTTTTCCCCTTTGGCCTAGTCCACCTCTGCTGATCCATTGGGTAACCGTTACATGCGAGGTATCCTTCCACAGCTTATGGATATAAAAAAAGTATTCTGGAGTAAAATTATGTAGGTGGTTTGGGATAAATGTTATTATGTAGTCCCTTCAGCCATAATTCAGTCTTACCTAGTCCCCTGTACAGTATTCTACAGGCAAAATATTTTTTAGATTCACACTATTGACTAGGATTCAATTGATAATGGAATTACTGAATGTATGTGCTTGAGCACAGAACATCTTTTCTGTTACCAAAATCATATTTATTTACATGTAGACTGCAGTAAGAGATTAAGAGATCCTTGGATACATCATAGCCAGCTCTGCAAATGATTAGAAAATAAGCCAACCACTTTTAACTATTTTTTCTATTGAATACATCTTTCCTTTGCACAAATTTCTCTTCTAGACTGAAGACTTTATTTTTAGCATTAAATAAGGAGGACACTTGCTCTGAGGCAACAAGTTACAATGACTTTTAGTCGTGAACAGCATCATGTACAAAACATGATAGCTGAGGTATAAATCTAACAATGTTCAAATCTTAAGGAGTTGTGGGGGGATTCCAATACAAGTCTTAAAACTTGTAATGCATTTGACCTTTCAGACATGTGTTGCAGTATGTTTCAGTTTTGATAGGGGTCAGGCGACCGGAAGATATCGCGATATACGGGAAGATGGAGTTCCTCCCCTTGATGACATAAGCGGACGGAAGTGACGTATAAGCCTTCGATATATAAGCACGTGTTATCTACCAATAAACGGCCATTTGCCACCTGCCTCGTTAGTGTCCAGGTGCAGATGGTCCGAGCGACCCTGGGGGAGTCGCTGAGCCGCTTCCTGAGCTAGGCTGTCACGCCGATGCGAAAGGCGACACCTGTGTGCATTCGCTTGTCATTCCCACGTACTTGGTATGAAATATGTGCTCTTCATTTATTTCTTTCTCATTTTTTACTCTTACTTTCTTGATAAAATAATATTAATAATTATTAAAAAAAAAAAAGACAGCAATGCAACAGGAACAAAAGTTGGACTTAGGGAAATTATGGGCCTGCTACTAAATGGCCCAAGAGCCCTGGTGACAGAGGACACAGAAAAGGCTACCTTTGTCTCAGGCTTTAGTGCTAAGAGTGACCCTCAGGAATCCTAGGTCCTGGAGACCATGGAGAAAGTCTGGAGAAAGGAAGATTTTCCCTTGCTGGAGGAAGATCTGAGTAGCACACACTGCAGCAAACTGGACACCCACAAACCCATGGGCTCTGAGGGGACTTTCTTGAACTGTTCAGTGCCCATGTCTGATGGAGCTCCATGAACTGGAAGAAATCAAGTCCCTCGAGTTGCACTGCTTGTGGCGCTGGCCCTTGGCAAACTAGCTTCACACATTAGATACTCTCTGAGCACCACCTGATAGATGCAAAAAGAGGCTCATATTGGAATGTGAGCTGCATTTATGACTCTGTGTCTCGCACTGCTTTCATGCCTCCTGATGGTTAGCTTGTCTCCCTTTACTCCTTCTCTGTTTGTCACACTGCACCGTTGTATGTCTCATGATCACATCTCAAGTGCACAAGGAGCAATTTCTCCTCTGGTGTTATTCCTGGGTTTCTCACCTCAGAAATTTACCTGAGACCTGCATGGTCAAAGTGACAAGTGGGAATAGCAGAAGCTGAGCGCAGGGAAGGGCCTTGCTCTACCTTGCTTGATCTTGTTCAGGCTGGGCTGCCTTTTCTTGGAGATCAAAAAGAGAAAAGGCATCTTTCCCTTCTTTTAAAAGTCACCTGACAATAGTTTGTATACTGTTTGTAACACACACTTGCTACTCAGGGCCATAAGGGAAGGGGTCTTGGGGCATGCAAAGGAGCACGGGGAGAAAGATGAGTACCTGCACAGCTCAGCACTGGAACTAAGCTCTTTTTCCCCCCGGGGGGTGCTCAGGAGGGGAGATTAGCGGGTGGTGTCACAGTCGCCCACAGGCATGGAAAGCCATGCTGTCACATACAGCATGTGGCCCTGCCTCTACAGTCCTGCGCTCCTGCCTTTCACAGGATGGGGAGGCGTGTGTTGAGAGGGATTTCTGGCTGAAATGACCTATAAGAGGATGAAGAGGGTCACAAGGGAAGAGGACTGCTGCTTCCAGGACTTGTCTGCACCTACAGCAGCTTGTGGATGTTACTAAAGCACAGTTGAGCAACAAGACACTGAAAATCTTAGCCTGCAATCAGAGCAAGACCACAAGGACTGGTCCTGCTCTTTGGCCTCCTTGACTCCGGGAAAAGAAAAGCCAGTTTTACTCTCCACTAGTGCCCACAGCATTTGTAAGCGAATGGGCACTAAAAAAGCACCCAGGCAACAAGACCCATCAGGCCATCTGCTGACCACTATGCAGAGCCCAGAAACCAGGTTTGGGCAGAAGAAAGGACAGAAAGAATGGAGCACTGGAGAGTTTTCCTCCTCCTTTCTTTATATCACGGGATCCAGGGAGGAAGAATCTGACCCCAGTAAGAAACATTGCATGAAGAACAGGACAGCCATTTACCAAATGCTGAGTACAGTAACACTTACCTGCTCACTACCCTGGAGTAGGCAACTGCTACCTAAGAGAACTCCAGGTGCAACTTATGTCCTTAGTTACCTCTTTAGAGCCGGCTGGGAACACTTGTGGTCTCCTGCAGCTCACCTTGATTTAAGGGGGACCAACTGCAGGAAGCAGGACCAGAGCAGAAGTACAACTGCTTTCAGAAATACTATGGCCTACAAGGCTGAAAATCAGAGGCCAACCTTGCATCCTGGGAGCTGCAATGGGCATCTGCAAAGAACGTGTTTTTTTTTGCCAGTTGATTGAGGTGGAGGGGGAAACAGAAAGAACCAGACATCAATAGAAAGAAAGGTCTTGTTTCACTATTAATATTAAGGCAATGCAGAATGATACATTCAACAAAGGAGCAGGTATAGGATGACCTGTGGTGGAGATGGCCAAGGGTGCTGCCAGGGCCTCAACAGAATGGGGGTCTTTATCCTCTTGACTATGGTTGTTGAATGTGTCGCCGAGGCCTACCAGGAATTATCAGGCCTTCTTTGCCGCCTTTATCCTTCTGGAGACCCCAAGAGGTGTCGTGTGTTTGTCCTGCACTCAGCATTGCACACCCCCACCCACACACTGATGCCAGGAAGAGACTTGGGCAACATATGGAGGAAAGGATCTTCCTTCCCAGGGTTTCTCTGCCTCTGCTTGGCTATTTTCCTTGATAAAACATATAAAGGATGTATTCATAATGAGTGCCACGTGAGTATTTCCTCTACCTAGCTACTACCAATGTTTATACTTTTTGACTTTAATCCTGGTCAGTTGTTGTAGTTAATGGCAGAGGAGGTTGGGAACTAGAGAACTTGGCTTGTGAGGAGAAGCTGAGTTTGGGTTTTTTCAGTGCAAAGAAGTCAAGGTTTCTGCTGAATATTGTGCTTTCTTTTTCTTTTCTTTTTTCTCCATGAATTAGCACCTGACATGGCCTCCCCCGAGTCAGGCCCTCCTACTGATGTGAGATTGCTTTTTCAGGCCTGGTAAGCACATGGCCTACATGGAGAAGCTGAGATCCATGAGCTTCTTTAGCCCAGTGCAGTGCTACAGCTAAGGAGAAGACAGCAGTAGGCAGAGACTGCTTGGAGGGTGGTGTCAGAGATGATGGAACTTGCTCTGTTTGTGAGAAAGAAACTGAGAAGGGGAAAGAGAAACAAACTGCAGCTTGAGGCAGACTTGATCTTAAGAAAAGAGCAATGATGTCACTTGAAGAGCAGTGCTGTGGTGCAACAGGTCACCTGGAAGGGACCTGAGATGAGCCCATGCCTTTGTGTTTCAGAGAAAAGTCACCAAAGACAGCCAGACATCAGAAAAGCTGGAGAGATGGGGATGCAGCTTGGGTATCTACAGGCTGCAGGGAAAGAGGCACAGGCCTGGAAAAGCGTAGGACACTCTGAGGGAGAGACAGCTTAGGGCATTGCCACAGCCAAAAACCTCCTAAAGGACTAGATCTCTGCCCTTTTGGCCATAGCTGGTGTCTGCCATCGAGGCCTAGGAGAAGAAATTTCTTCCTTATTTCTTCCACAAGGTGTCCTGTCCTTGGCTTTGAACATCCACTCCTGCACATTGCCCCAACCAGGAGCCCTGGGCAAAGCATGATGGACAGGATCCACCCACGCAGAGCCTGGGCACTTGTACTTGGCCATCTGGTTGATAACACACATGAAGTGTTGATCTGACCTCAGAGGCATCTGCACATTGCCTTTGTCTACCTAAAATCCGGGCCTCCAGTTCTCTGCTCTAATCAGACCTTGGGGAGGCTTTCTTGGTAATGGTCCTCAGGGGGACCCATTAACCCTCCAAGAAACTTGGGGATGTGCTTCTGACTAACTTCTGGAGAGGTTTCTTCAGTCTCCTCTCGGCATCAGGAGTTCATGGGCACAGCACTAAATATAGCTGAGGGATCATTAAAATGCAAACCTCCTCAGGAGCCATGATTCTTGCCATAATTTTTTTCAATCTTCAATTCTTCTGTAGCTAATTAGAAAGGAGTGTACTGCAGTTAGGCAGATTTCAGTGAACAACTGAGAAAGAAAGTTGGCTGCTTTTTAAGTTTTCTTTATTCTCTTTTCAGAAGAAGCCATACACACATTCTATACAGTGTCTCCCAATGAAGTCTGAACTTGTGTGAAAAGCAGTGCTTTTGAGAGGAGACCTGTATGCAAAACCTTCCTGCTCAGCTCCCCAACCCTGTCATTTACCTCCTCAGCCACTAGGGACTTGGATTACTCTGGTTAAAATGGAAACTTTTTCTGCTCCGGGTGGTAGCTGAACGCTACAGCTTATGTGCACCATTCCCACCTGAACTAGCTGCTAATACACACAGAAGGAATTGTCCTAAGTGGAATCAAACAAAAATAAACTTGATTCAGCATTCTAAGAAATGAACTAGAATCCTGCACTACTTTGTCAAATCCAAGATTCCTCTAGGGAAGTCTACAGTCTACAAGGAATAACCTTCCTTGAGATGTTTTTGGCAGGTTGGTAGATAGGCCTGCATAGAAACATAGTGCAGGAGTTGGGAAGACTGCTGAAAGATGACACCAGCTTCAGACTCCCTGAAGCTCAGAGCAGCGACTTGAGCATTGAGAGATATCTGACGGAAGAAGACTGTGGGACAAGGGAAAGCATGCATGTCCAAGTGGTGTGATACAAATATGACTTTAGAAACGATCCATTTAATCAGCACACATAGAAAGATGTGAAGATGTGTAAGGTTACTGAGATTAAATGCACAGAATAACATGCAGGTAATGCAAGTTAATGGACAGATCCACCTTTCTTCTCCTGAGATTTGTACACTTCCTCAGAATTCCTATTTTGTCACCAAGGAAAAATGCTACTTTTTATTTTAAAAAAAGATCAGTTCATTTCAGCTGATCAAAGCATGCCTTTACTTTTTTCTAGTGTTGAGAACAGTTCTTCACTTATTCAGTCAGAGCTCAGGTGTCCATGCACAAGCACCCAGGAGCACTTTGAGGTGTAGTGTCACTCTGGTGCTTCTGAGGGACCTAAGAACTTTTCTTCATTTCTTGTTTCATTTTGAATTATGACTTCTAATGTTTTCTCTTGTAATAAGGCTTACACCATTGAATAAGATACTTTTTATTGTATCTTGCACAGAACACAGTGCACAGAAAACCACTTCTTACCCTTATGGCTGTCCATGTCACCCCTTACTGCTAGCACCAAGCACATTGCACTCTGAGCTGGCAGATTCTCTCAACTGCTGAGGAAAACAGAGTAAGCAGCTTCAGGGAAATGTTCTGGTTGTGGATAACCATATTTACACAAATTTAAAATTTTGTTTTAAAAGAGTCTCTAAAACATCTTCATAATGATTGACAAAAAAAATCCTCATTTCCAAAACTTAACACAGAATTTACCATTGTCATTTATTATTTCTTTCTTATTAATGGGCAGCACCATGTTTGTGCACTACAGGAATTAGTCTGTCTAAGTAAGTAGGTGTATATATATATATAATATACATTATTCATCAAAATATATTTGCTGGCAATATTCTGCATGCAGAAGCTTCGTTCTGAGAACTATTTTATTTAAATTCACATATTTCAGATCTCTTCTTCTACCTCTCTGTTCCTTCTTCTGCCTCTTCTCTCTTTGCAGAGCTCTCCAGGGAATGATTCACTGAATCACTGCACTTTGGGTGGATAAGACCTCTGGATATCATCTAGTTCCAGGTCCCTGGTCAATGCAGAGGTTGCCCAGGGGCTACCCCTATATATGTGCTGCCGACAGAGGTGCTGAGAGTATACTCCATGCATTGAGCGTTCCATGAATACAGATGTGATCCAGTCTTGCCTCATGTGCTGATCACTGAGGGATGCCACTAGTAAGCAGCTGGCCCTTGGATCTCGCACCACTGATCACAGTGTTTCAGCCTGATAGGGCATCCAGTCTTCCACCTGCCTTGTGGTCCATTGATCCAGAGCAGATCTCTGCAGTTTAGCTATAAGGGGACTATGGGGGCCTGTGTCAAGGGCCCTGCTAAAGTGAAAGTTCACAAAATCCCCTGATTTTCCCTTTTGCACACTTGCATTCATATTTCAGGAGCATCATCTTTTTCCATGGGGAAGGCTTTGCAAATACTCATGCTGCCAAAAAAATCAGGGGCCAGGGGGGCCTTCCAGGAGGCAAGAGAAGTAAAAGACAAGGTAAAAGAGGCAATGAGCTCCTCAGTGTTTCCCTTGTCTTTGTCACTACATCCCCACTGAGCAGGCAGAGCACATTTTCTTTGTCTTGTTGCCTTTTGCTGACAACATCTAAGGACAAGCTCGGCCAGGCAGTACAAATGCCAGCAAGGCCTTAGCTCCATGACAGTGTCCCCTGCCCATGTCTCTACCTTCCAGTCCCTTCCTCCAAAAAGATTTGGGTTAGGAGAGACCACCAGAAATGTCTAGGACCAGGATCTGCTCTGGGAACTTTACCTATAGATATTTTTTTAATCTTAATTGTTCCTTGAACTCATTTGGAATTTCCCTTACTGCATCTTCTTCCTGATGTCTCTTGTCCTTTCCTCCTCTTAACCCCCAGTCTGACCATCCTACCAACATTCATTGAAGACAATCACAGCCTCACTTCCAAGCACAGTCTTACCAAGTTCTCCTGGGACCATGCAGGCAGCTCATGGTGGACATTTTCAAGAAGAGCTTCAAGCAGAGTGTGTATTGGGGGTCCCTGTGCGGTCTCAGACAAGAATGGATGGAGGCATAACATGACCCAGGACACAACCAGGACTGTAAGATTAAGAAGAGACCTCCAAGATCTTCTCTGGAGCATTGATGCACCCAGTGGTGCTCCTGAGAGGATGGTGTCACAGGATGGGGGGCTGCAGTATTGGGCACTGACCTTTTGAGTTGGGCCTGGGAGTCTTGCAGGCAGTGCTGGCAGCTTTAGCCCTTGAAGGAGTCCCCTCCATCACCACTGGGAGATTCTAGAGACTTGCAGCTCCCAAGTGAGCCTCATCGCTTCACTGGCCCAAACATGCTGCCCTGCATTTGTCCCCATGGCCCCCTGTGCAGACACTTCACAGGACAGGCTATGTTCTGGAGTGGGAAAACATCCCCCCTGCGTTGTCTCCATGACAGTCCTTGGTGCCCTGTCCCCCATGGTCCTCCTGCCTGACAGACAGTGGGCCCTGCCCAGCCTTGGCCCTGTCTTCCTGGGTTTAGCAAAAGGCTGTGGTTCAAGATCTGCTGTGATCTGCACCCAGAGAAAGAGGCCAGGTAGGACTGGCCATTCTCCTCACACAGGGTTGAGCCCAGCAGGCTGACAGAGCTGGTTACATTCAAAGATCAGCCCTTGCCAGGATCATGGGGAATGGCTAGTTCTGGAAATGGCTGGTATGAGATCCTGGGTCTGTGAGGAGTTTCCTGGAATAATTTCTCTCCTGTTCATGCAACAAGAAGCTAGGCTGGATCTTTGCCTTGAGGCAATTGCTTGGGGTCCCCTATGGAAGGAGGATGGTTCACAGGCCCAGTAGACAGCCCCAGCATCTCCTCTGCACACTCCCTGCCAGCCCCACAGAGGAACCAGGAGAGGACTTATCCTCCCAGGTCTCACAACTGGATATCCAATTATCTAGCTGTGTACAGAGCCTTTTCTGAATGTGACTTTTGGAGTAATGGGCAGCAAATAGGGTGGGGGAGAGAAATTGTCTCAAGGACATGTACAGGAAGCAGGGCCTGAGGCCCAGCAGCAAATAAATGTGGCTCCTGGGTCTTGTGTTCTTCAACACAAGCTCTCATAGAGGCTCCCAGTCTTCCTGTTGGTGCCACCCCTCATGAGGGACTATGGCATACGAACTTGCATGGTGGGGAGCATTGATCCTTCTTCGGTTTCTTCCCAAGCCTTGTGCAGGGCCAGCGCAGGACGGACTTCTGACTCTGCACCATAAGTTCACTTTATTGTACCCACACTCTGAATCTTATCTTGGATTAAATGTCAGCATTTTTCTCCCCAGCCCGGTTTCATTTCATAGAATCATAGAATGCCTAAGGTTGGAAGGGACCTCTAGAGGTCATCTAGTCCAACCCCCCTGCACACACAG
>JAWLRI010001337.1:0-10005 GCA_034781795.1 Crypturellus tataupa
GTTTTGATTAAAGGAGTCATTGTCATTAAGTCCATTTTTTGTCCTTGGATTGCCGAATCCCGAGCCCATCCGGCACAGCATGCTCCCGGCTTCCGCGTGTGCTCCGTCCTTGTTGCTAGGGGTTCTCCAATGCCTCCTGGGGGTCTTCCTGATGAAGGCTGCTCCTCTTCCTGATGAAGGCTGCTGCCTATGGCAACAACCAATAGAAACCTAACATATTCTTACAGTCTATATCGCTTTGTCTTGCGCATTGTAACCCATTTATTACAGAACTCTTATCACTTTATTTATCTCGCGAATTACAATTCATTTATTACAGGAGCAACATGGGTCCCTGCCAGAAGAGGGAGAACTGCAGACAGTGCATTTCAGGCATGCTAAGAACAGCTGTGTTCTCTTCTCTTCCCTTGTGTGTTCCTCTCACAGGGACCTTTTGTCAGCTGAGCTCTCTTGCAGCTGGGAGGTGCTTTTCTGACTGTCTTGCACACAAACAGCAGGCTCCATCTCAGCATGTACCTCAGATACCTCGTCCTCACTGCCCTCCTGAGGACATCGCTAGGTAAGGAGTGTTTATTTAGTCTTAGTGTTGTGATAAACGGGTTGTAATTCGCAAAAACATAAAGATATTGTGATAAAGAGGTTCTAATGTGCAAGGCAAGGTGATATAGGTTTCTATTGGTTGTTGCCATAGGCTGTAAGGGATATGTTAAGCTGTTGCCATAGGAAGAATGAAGAAACTACAAGGCGCATGTGCAGAGCCCTGACGGGTGAAAAGGTCAGTGAGGAAGAGGAGCATCCTTCATCAGGAAGAGGAGCAGCCTTCATCAGGAAGACCCCCAGGAGGCATCAGAGACTCCCTAACAACAAGGAGGGAGCACGCGCAGAAATCGGGAGCATACGCAGAAGCAGAGAACATGCGCAGAAACACTGTTAACGCGTCAAGAGCCCAAAAAGCAAACTGGGAGGAGACTTTGGGCAAAAGTCTATAAAAGGCCCTCTCGCAGGCATGCACCATTGGTGGAGCGGAGACTCCCTGGTGGCCAGTGCTGTGCCTGGCCACCCAGCACGGCTGGCTTATTACTTACAATAAAACATTATGGCAAATCAATTGGCTCAGAATCAATTGGCTCGGAGGATTTGCCCGTTTTCATTTATAACAATTTCGTGACCCCGACGTGATTAGACCTGTCTCAGGGACTACTCTGGCTCAAAGGGGAGGTGCCCCTTTCTCTTATTGGACAGCCCCGGAGCTGGGAGTCTAGGTCCTGATTCAGTATAATCAACAAACTGAAATTGTAGTAAGTAGCAAGCAAGGAATAATTGAGATCTCAACTGAAGACTGCAGTAGTAAGGTCCTCGGTTGAGGGAATAGGCCAGTAGTCCCTTAAATTTTGTGCACAAAGACCCAGGAGCGGGCGGCCCATGGAGAGGCCACCAAAAGAGGGTCCACAAAGAGACTCTCCTACAGGCACCGGTTGGCGTGGAGGGCTCACGGAGAAGCTCTCCAATGGAGGATCCACGGGAAAACACTCCAAAGAACAACGGAGGGTCCAGGCAAGAGGCTCTCCAAAGGAGGGTTCCGGAGAGATTCTCCGAGAAAACACTGAAGACGTTGATTGTGATTCCGGAACTCCTGGGTTGGGAGTACCACCTCGAGTGTGCAGGAGGGCCCCAAAAAAGACCCTTAGTACCCCAGGCAGGACGGGGCAGAGAAAAAGCAAAGCCAATAATTGTAATCCCGGTGCGCGCGTATAAATAAGAACAAGAGTGCGGGCCTCCTATGTGGGGGGGCCCTCAGACAGAGGGAGGCCACCCCAGGTGGAATGGAGCGGAGTAAGAGCAAGGCCCACAGGGATACCATCAGGAGGGAGGCCCCCCCCCACAAAGCGTTTAACTAACATCAGAGGAAGGCTAGAACATCTTAAGAGCCTGAGTCTTTAGTCTTAGGTGATATGTATTTTAACTGGGTAATGATACTATAATTTTCCAGGATCTGTCTTTTCTTCCATTATAACTCAAAGAGTATTACTTTCACAGATGGAATTACAGTATCACGTCTGGCAGTCAAGAGTAAATTAGAAATAACAGGAGTTAGGTAGAAAGTTTTTAGTTTACGAGTGCTGTAGATTATCTCAATGGATACATAAGTGTTTTCCAAACCTTTTTGTTTGCAAAAAGTCTCATACTGTGCTTTTTAAACTTGCGTTGAATACTGTAAGAGTAATAAGAATAATATAGTCTGTTTGGAGATCTTAAGTACATGAGGGCACTATAAAGCTCAATTAGCTAAGGATTACCAAGTATTAATAATTTTAATTTTCAGAGTGTTGATCAAAAATTTCTAAAGGTTGAGTCATTGGATTCCAGCTGCACACTGTCACATGTTTCAAAGGTTTATTCATCCAATAAGCAACAGGGGATGGGTGTATTTATCCAGTAATCAACACGGCCCAACATGTGGTCTCCGTGGTTTACTAATGGTAAAACCTGTTATTCCAATGCAATTATTTATTTTTGAAGGGAAAAGCTCTGATTGGTGAGAATTGATTTGTCTGCTGTGTAGACAAACTGTCATGATTCAGTTTTGCATATGTATAATATGTTTTTACCATGTTAAAGAGCAAAATTGAACATGACTTTATTGCTAATTCTGTGTTAGATTTGCTCTGTCAAAACCGCAAGATATTGGAAGAGGTTGAAGTTGTTATTTAAAAACCTTGGGAACAAGTTACATTCGTAGTTTCAGGCAAGCAAAAGACTGCAATGAGAAGCTGTAGTCCAGCAGAGGCAGGAGAGACCAAGGTAACTGTTCAACACTAATCCAGTAAAAGTGTCAGCAAAATTGCTGTGTTACTTTATGTGTTGCTTAATCCTTGGAGGTGGAGAACTGCAGAGGATGCTGCCTCCTTCCTGATATAGGATGGGGAAAATAACTTTTCTGCTGGCTGTGAGGATTTGCAAAAGTGGTGGGAGATGCCCCAACAGCTACTGTTATTCAAGAGTGAGGTGCATGTTATTGATGTAAGTCTGTCCCTGCCAAGAATAGACTCTGCTATGCAGAGTATTGAATAGTGAGGGTAGCATTGTTCTTGAAGTTTGTAGTTTTACAGGAGAACATTTTGTAAACTGAATGAATGATCATTACTTAAGTCACACTTGGCATCTATTAAATACATGGATGTTTCATCTTTATAAATTCTGTATTGGTTTGTATTTTAAGATGTTTCTGTTACTGTTCCTTGCCTTTTTGGCGGGGGGGAACCTACTTTGGCAAATCATTCTCTTATTTCTAGCTCTACAGAGCTAGAATTGCCTAGTATCTCTTAACAGAGGTTATGGAGGTCTGCTCTTTAACATGGTATTGCTTTTGTTCTTTTTAGTAAAAGTATCTTCATGATTTACTGTGGGTATATTTTAAAACAACAACAGCAAAATAACAGAAAAGTATTTTATAGTGATAAAATTGCAATTTGGAAAATAAGCCTGATACTTTGAAACCAGAGATAATGCCAGAAGGGATGAGTATATTTAACAGTTCCTGGGTTTCTAAATGTGTATATTGAGATGCAGCATTATATTATAATTACAAAAAATGTCTCTTGTATTCAGATCTTAACTGAAACTTTATCTCTTTTTTTAAGAGAACAAAATAGTGCCTATATGTAGGGAAAAGAAGCATCACTTTCTGGATTCAATGTTTGCTTGATAAAGGCAGCAGGAGAGCCAAGCAAGTATTGCTAAATTGAGCAAAAACATTTCACTGTATTTAATATAAAGTTGGGAAAGGCAGGTCTTGCGTGAGCCATGGCTAAGAATATCACTGTGTAGTGATATTGAAGCCAAATTTGAGTTAGGAGCAGAGCACACTTGCTTGCACTAGGATACATACACAGGCTAGTGAAGGCAGGAATAAAAATCTAAAACTGTAATGTGGGTCTCTTTCAAGTACAGACTGCTCTTAAACATCAGGAACGTCATTTGATAAATGATACATTTAATAGAATTCAGATACCTGAAACGAAAATGCTATGTTCTAAAATTGTCCCTTTTTCAGCTTTATTATCTGTAGCTTGTTATGTACATTGTATCCTTTAGCACTGTCTGTGTTATAGCAAAATATTATCACCTGCAATATGCTTAGCACTGATTAGGAGTGATGTTTAACATTGCAGAACTCATTTGCATGTTCAGACTGTGCACTAGTCGATTGTCTTTATTTCAGTTGTGTCTAAAACACCCTTATATCCTTAACTAGAGTCTCGACTTAAATGGAGGAAGGAAAAGAGGTGGCAGGTCTTTGTTTTGCTGTTTAATGAAGGGGCATCTAAAAGAACATTTGAGCCAGCTGTGTGGAAAAACTGCTGATGGAATACGGAATTTCTGCTGTTTTTGGAACTCTGGTCTGAATCTGGAAAGGACATGAACGCTAGTTTTGGAAAGCAGCTGCTGTAAGTAAGGGTGCTTAAACACATGCTCATCTTAAACATATGCTTTGAGGTTGCTACATGTGAGCTTTGTAGAGCAGTGATACTTTCCAGAAACAAGGAAATTCAGGAAGACTCGCTTGATCTGTAGTTGGACCAGCTAAAATCCGGTAAGAAATAGTTTTACTTGGGACCTTTCATTGTAGTGAAGGACTGTCACCCTGAATTCCTGAGGATGCCAGTTTTGTGTCCCTGCATCGTGCAAATATGTAAAACACGTCTTACCAAGCTACTATAATAGAGTTTCCCATATTTTCTAATTATACATTACCTACAAAGAGAGATGCCTAACACAAGACCTGTTTTGAAAATTTCTGGAAACACCCAGAAAGGACCAGCATGCTGTCTCTTGATCAAAGGGATGTTACCAGGTCAAATTGGCTCCAGATTTTTATGTTGGGAAACCAAGGGAGTGATAAGAACAGAATCCTGAGTAGACTGGGCAGAACCTCTGACCGATGGAGTGTGTTCAGGTGTTTTGTAAGCGAGTGGGTGATGTGTGGCAGTATGTTTCAGTTTTCATAGGGGTCAGGCGACCGGAAGATATCGCGATGTACGGGAAGATGGAGCTCCTCCCCCTAATGACGTAAGCAGACGGAAGTGACATGTAAACCCTAGCTATATAAGCACATGTTATCTATCAATAAACGGCCATTTGCCACCTGCCTCATTGGTGTCCGGGTGCAGATGGTCTGAGTGACCCTGGGTGGGTTGCTGAGCCGCTTCCTGAACTGGGCCATCACGCGGATCGAAGGCAACAGTGTTGCTTGTGAATTTCGGGAGCTTGTGTTGTATTCTGAGGTTGGGGATCACGAAGACCCAGGGGTGAAACTTAAAGGTGATAAATCACTTTGTCCAAGCAAATGGCAAATGACATAGGCAGTGTTGTCAAGCTGGATGTTTTGGGCATGTTGTGCAGAGTTGACAATGTGTTTTTTGCCTTTGGTGGAATTTCTTAGGTCATACTAAGACAACATTGTTTCTTCCTTCTTTGCCTACAGCTGAGAGATTAGAACTACTTCACTTTTCGGAGTTGCAGGGATTGATATAGTTTTAGCTTGAGGAGAGACTGTATTTGGTGGTTCCAGTGTACATACACCCTCAGTGCTATGTGTATCTACACTTGTCTATATGTGGGGCATACAATGTGGCATTATTTTGTAGATGTGGGGGAGATTAGGACTTAAATTTTCATTGTGCTTTAGGGTACCAGGATATATAGGCTGAGCTTGGTCCTGTTTGAAAATGCTACTGCCTTCAGTTTAACCTCAGAGGTAGGTTTGAAATCTTAAGAGCTGCTATGTACATGCAAATCCAGGGCATAATTCCAGGCCTGAGAATAGGGTAGTTGTTGATTTTTACATTTGTTTGCCCTGCTGGTGTGGTCGTGCACTGCTTGGAATGGGTTTTGAAGGTGGGCTGAGTAGGTTGGACTTGCAGTGGAGTCATGGCAGCCTTTGAGGTCATTCATGCTCGCTACATTCACGGTATTTTTATGTGTGCTGTATGTGTATTTTTAGATATGATGTGTATGCAGTTATTATATGTTTCAATTCTTGAGAGAAGAATCCAGAAGCTGGGGCTGTGTCTTCCTGTATTTGTTTATTTCAGGATTTTGATGGCAACCTTTGCTGCCATCCTTGTCTGGATTCATCACATAAAAAAAGAGCTTGGACTGTTCACTTGATGTGAAGGATGGGTTATTGTTTGGAGCCGGGGGGTCTAGATTGCTGATGTCCATCCGCTCCCCTTTCTAGAGGACGATGCGGGGGGTGATCAATCTTTTGCTGGTGATTTTTGGTTACACTTAAGGTCTAAGGAGGTGTTTGATTGGGACCACTGAGTGTCTCTATGAAAAGTAAAACATCCAATGTTTAGGGTAGTGTTGAATGAAATTTATAGCCAATATCTTGTGAGTTTTCAGTATTCTGTACGTAGTAGGGAGATATTATTTACTGTTTGGGTTATAGAAAAGGTGAATACAGTAGTTATGAGATAGCTAAACTTCAAGTATTAAGATCATACGATACATACATGGTGGAGTTTTCCAGGCCGAATTTTACACTACAGTCTATCGGAAAGATGGTAAATAGATACTTGCAGGAAAGGATAAGACCAGAAGTATGGACGAGACTGCCCAAAGGATTTAAGAGCTCACCAACAGTATTTGATGAGATACTGCACAAAGATCTGCACAACTGCACAACCACCCCAAGGTAACCCTTCTGCAGAGTGTAGATGATCTCTTAGTTGCAACTCAAACTCTGGAGGAATGCCAGGAGGTGACCGAGGACTTGCTGAAACAGCTAAGTGAGTTCAGGTATCGCCTGTCAGCTAAAAAGGCTCAAATATGCAAGAAACAGGTACAATATCTCGGGTACCTTATAGAAAAGGGAACAAGGAAGCTTTCTACCTCCAGGGTGAAAGCTATTATACAGATCCCAACCTCCAAGGCGAACAAACAAGTATGGGAATTCCTGGGGGCAGCTGGATACTGCAAGTTATGGATATTGGGTTTTGCAGAAATGGCAAAGCCACTCTATCAAGCTACAGCAGGGGGAGATACTAAACCATTGGAGTGGGGTCCACAAGAAGAGAAGGCGTTTCAACAGATTAAGCAAGCCCTTATACAAACACTAGCTTTAGCATTACCTGATATATTAAACTCATCTCCATACAATTTATGACTCCTTGGCCTTGGATCTGGGAAGACAGTGATGTCAGCTCCAGATGCCTTATCTCTCTACAACTTACTGCTTCTTGACCTTGGCACCCTGCCTCTGGGAAGACTGTGAGATCAGCACGAGGCCTAAAACAGTGCCCACCAGGGTCTGTGGAGGGGCACTGGCACCCAAGATTGGGGAAGAGGAGTACCCGAGCATGCAGAAATGGAGGGGCAGACTCTTCGAGAACAGGGACATAAAAGGACTGTGTATCCTCCTCCTAGGGTGCAGCGGTTTCTTCCCAGATGTGTGCAACTTCTTCCAGGGTGCACAGCTTCTTTCCCTGAATATCACCTGCACTGAGGTGTGGGGAACATCACCTGCACCGAGGCACCTCTACCTGCACCACAGCGAAACCAACAACGCTTAGCTGGACTTGTGGTGGTGGTAACCACCAGATGAGCAGCTTGAACCTGTTGAGCACAACTGCACAGAAATCCTCTATGAACTCCACCATGTTCAGCTGGACCTGACTGAGGTACCACTTGCTCACCCGGAGGAAACTTTATACACGGATGGCAGCAGCTGTGTAAAGGATGGGGTATGATACTGGGGGGCCGCAGTAGTAACACAAGAAGGCCATGTAATACGAGTCCAATCGTTGCCACGTGGCAGTTCGGCACAGAGAGCTGAACTCATTGCTCTGACACAAGCATTGAGGTGGGCAAAAGGGAAAAAGGTAAATATTTACACTGACAGTCGGTATGCCTTTACCACTGCCCATGTGCATGGACAAATATATAAGGAAAGGGAACTATTAAAATCAGAAGGAAAAGGCATAAAAAAACAAGGAAGAAATCATGGCCCTGCTAGAAGCTCTATGGACCTGTCAAGCAGTGGCCATTGTCCACTGGCCAGCACACCAATGAGGAAACAGTCCTCAGATACAGGGGAACACTCTGACCAATAGAAGCAAAGCAGGTGACTCAACAGCCAGTGGGGCCACTGCAGATACTAGCCCTAATAACACAGATCCAGCGGCCTGAAACGCCCCCAGAATATACTGAAATTGAAAAAGACTATAGAGAAACATCATGGAAAAGAAGGAGATGCAGGATGGTGGTATCTGCCAGAAGGGATACTGTGCCTACCCGAACAAATGGCAGAAGCCTGGCTGCAAGATTTCCGCTCTAGCATTTATCCCCTAAGAAAGCACTTCAGCTGATACAGCCCCACCTATGGATTCCAGATCTGCGTAAGAAACTTGAGAAGATCTCTGCCCAGTGCACTGCATGCATTCAAGTAAACCTGAAAATAACCACATCCTATGAAGGGACTAAGGAAGTGGGGAATGCACCAGGAATATACTGGGAAGTAGACTTCACGGAAATAAAACCTGGGAAAATGGGGTACAAATACCTTTTGGTATTTGTAGACACGTATTCAGGATGGGTGGAAGATTATCCAACAAAATCAGAGACTGCATCTGTAACTGCAAAAAAATTTATACAGGAAATAAACCCAGGTTTGGTTTGCCTGCTCATCTAGAGTCTGACAACGGCCCAGCATTTGTGGTCTCAGTTACCCAACTGGTGACAAAAGCTTTAGGAATCACTTGGAAGTTAAGATGCATTTACCATCCCCAAAGTTCGGGAAAAGTAGAGAGGATGAATTGTACCTTAAAGGAAACTCTCACTAAATTGAACATTGAAACAGGGGCCAACTGGGTTGAATTACTCCCAATAGCTCTCTTATGAGTACGATATACCCCATACAAGATAGGATTGTCTCCATATGAAATATTGAATGGGAGGCCCCCACCTTTATTCCCAAAAGCCATAGGCATGACTAACGACACCCCAGGATTTTTACCTCTATTTCAGGCTCTGCAGAAGGTGCAAGATCAGATCCATAGAGATTCACTGTCTCACTGCAGAGACAGGGACCAAGAATCAGTACAATGGTCGGCTCATCTGTATCAGCCGGGGGACCTGGTCTACATCAAAAGGTTCCGAACCGCATCACTGGAACCTAGGTGAATGGGACCACTCCTAGTGATTCTCCGCACCCCAACAGCTGTGAAGATTGTCGGAAAAGCAGCGTGGATCCATCATTCACATGTAAAGACAGCTCCGTCCCAACCTGACTTGGGCCCAGATAGTGGACAATAGTTAAAAATTCTGATAACCTGTTAAAAATCACTCTGAGGAAGGGGAAATGGGGTGATGCTATTCACAGGGACAATAATTTACAAAGAAATTAATGGTTTCACATCTCAGCATAACCCACATTGCCTGACCAGATGGAAATGGGAACTTAGAGATACAATCACTGGTAATGTAATTCGAGCGATTGAAACTACTGAAATTCCAGAAATTGTGGTTGATTTATATGTAATCGGGATACCTATACGACGAGCCTTAGGAGTACGGTGTTCCCAGATGGGAGGTCATGGAGCAGCAGCAGCCCAAACACGAGGTCCCCATTGCAGGACAGTAGTGGGGGAGAGATTTGCAAAATGTTCAATTCTATGCATGTCCAGCTACAGGGCAGCCTGGGTGCCAGAGAGAGGGACAGTTCTATTGCACAAAGTGGGGCTGTGAAACTGAATCATCCTGGGGACATCACAACCCATTATTAAGGATAACGCGGGAATTAAAACCAGAATGTGAAACACCTGGGAGATGTAACCCTATCCAGTTCAGGCCTCAGACAGTCTGGGGCCATTATGGAGCCATATGGACCACTGGAAAAACTTGGGGATTATGGTTCTAGGTTAGCAGGACTGAATCAGGGGTCTTGCTGACAATACAAAGACATTCTCCCACTCTCAAAAATATTAAACCAATAGGACCCAA
>JAWLRI010005927.1:0-58884 GCA_034781795.1 Crypturellus tataupa
TTTGGAAGATCTCCAGAGAAGGAGACTCCACAGCCTCTCTGGGCAGCCTGTGCCAGGGCTCTGGCACCCTCACAGGACAGAAGTTCCTCCTCATATGGAGGTGGGACTGTGTTTCAACTTGTACACATTGTCCTGTCCCTGGCCGCCACCGGGAAGAGTTTGGTCCCATCCTTCCTACATTGTCCCCTCAGATTCTTATACATATTGTTCCTGAAAACATAAGAAACATCTTGCTTCCATTACATAAAACCTTAAACCTAACCTAGGTGTTGGCAACACAGATGCTATTCCTGCATGCCTTAATGATTTGAAGCACAACCTAACTGAAATGTGAGTGCACTTTAATTAACCTAGCTAGAAGAGTGCTTAAGAGACCACAGTAGCACTAAATAGTAGGAAAGATAGTTGTGAGGTATCACATACAATGATAATGCAGCAATCATTGATGCAATAAGTGCCAATCATTCATAGCTGACAATTATCAGAAGTCGGACAGACTGCATTGAGATTTACGTCATGGGTAACCTTGCAAACGTGCACTGTAGGCAAGCATATTTGTACTTTGGCTTTTGAGTAGCTCACCTTGAGTAGCTCTACTATTCTTTTAGTAGCAATACACCACTGATCCTGGCAGTGTTCCTGTTATACCAGAAACCTGAGTGATGATTCTGCTATGCTTTTGAATGCTGAACGAAATGTATGCAAGAGACATACATGTAAGAAATGTATGCAAGAGACATACATGTAAGAAGAACAAGTTATAATGATAAGATAACCGACTGGGTACTCAAGTACTAATAATGTATGTTACTAGGACATAAAAAAAAAAAAAAAAAAAAAAGCCCTCAAGCATGCTATCACAGAGGACACAAAACAGCTAGAAAAAAGAACCCTAAAGGGATCTTACGATTTCCGTAATCAACCATTCGATGAGATAGTCTGATTTACTTATTTATTGAAGACAAACAGAACAAATATGGTTGTTGCCAATAAATTAGGATTGGGAAATATGTGTTTATTGGTGTGACTGCCTATTTTACAAGGAGAAAGGCTCCTTCAACAATAAGGCTTCCTTTAAGTAATGCTATGTGTTATACACAACAAGTTAAGAGGAGTCCAAAGCTGTCAAAATTCAAGTATTAAAAATATAGCTAGTCTGAAAAGCATAGTCATAGCTAACGTCCTGCAGAACAGTAAAACACATCCTCTTGGACAGATTGTCTGCAGGGAGCTATGCAACATAGACCATTCATAGCTTGAAATACCAGAAGCTGAAATGCTTCTGTAAGTTTTCTTTTATACACCAAGATCTAGAAATTTTCCTGCAACTGTCTGTAATGGAAAATGTGCTCTTGCCATAGGAAAGAGGCCTAGAAGGACTTTATAGGATCAAGCATTCTGTTACACTGTAGAAAAATGCACATCTTGAAACAGGCAAGCACCAAGACCAATAAAAGGAAACTAAAATCATTAAAACTGGTCAAACTTGCTTTACTTCTTGCAGGTTAGAAAAACAGGCAAGATACCTGTGAATACATGTCCATGTTACACACACAGAGATACTTATGAGTTGGGTAGAGTCGGAATAGCGAAATATAAGCTGGTGTTTGTTCAAAGAACAAATTTCAAATTCAATAGGCTAACATTTGCATTTAAATTTTCACAACAGCTAAAGTGAATCTATATGCATTAGCTCCAAATATTATAGTTTTTTAAAAACTGAAAATTCAGAGCTCAGTGAAAAATATTCCACAATAATTTGTTAATCACAGAAGGTTGTCCACAAACTAAAGCTATTTAAAGTTATAGCAGAATGGGAAATTTAATTGAAAAAAAATCCACATTGACCAAAAATGAAAACAAGACCATAGTTTGTATTCAGCCACTGATTAAGACTCAAAACAGAATTATGGAGAAGATTTGGATTCCCAAAATAGGGAACAAGGATTAAGTCAGCTTTGAATATTTACTCAGGACATGGTGACCTTCAATTAGAGTGTGCAGGAAAGTACACAGCAAATGCTTTCTTTCTGACAGCTTATTTCACTTCAGCAATTTCCTATGTGAGGTTTGGGAAATTCTTGAAGAACAGAGAAGTCTGAATCTAAACATAAATGCAAGCCCAAAGAAAAAAAAAAAAAACAGGAATTCATCTAACCCAAAACATCTTATGATTTGCAGGGACTTTGCAGGAACTCTTATGACTTTTAGGAAAAGGGATTCCTAAGGAATTCCTTTCACCTAGCTTGAAAAGCAAGCATTTGGTAATTTACCAAAAACAAAAAGAGAGAAGGAAGACTTTTAGAAAATTTCAGCAACTCTCCCTGACCTCTGTGACAGGGTACAAGGAGAGCAAGATCTGTCGCGGCTGTTGGGAGATGGAGTGCAGATGAAAGACATTCAAAAGGAGAAAACCTCAAGTCAACTAACAGATTTACATCTAAATATCAGAAGCTTCATCATATAGAAAGGGAATTCAAATGAGTCTTCTACATATACATACAGATTATTTGAGCATTGAAAGATGTAATATTATTGTATAAAATAGAGTGGAAAATGCACCAAAACATTCATTTTGTTGGTTTTTCTCACACATTTGGTACCTTCACTTTTTCCAAAGTGCTGTTTCCTGCACCACAACTACATTGGAATTCCTTTTGTTTTCCAGTTGCTCCATACCATGCATATTGCTCACCTTTTTATTTACAGCATATGAAAAGGGTGAGGCAGGCGTTACACATAAGGCCAACAATCCAGAAGTTGCTCTCAGTTTTTTTGGCACTTAAAGGCCTTCCAAAGAGATCAGAAGTAAATTTAAAAAGCTTCTTAGCTCTTGATTTTAGCAAATAAGTAGAAACAATGAGAAAAAATCATCAGGCATAGTGCATGGTTTCATTAGATGTATTTTATGATTTTCTTAAGCAAAGGAAAAACATTTTTGTTCAGTTAGTTAGTTAATATTTTTGAAGAACAGATGTGCAGCATGAATTTTAACTAAGTTACTAAGTTAACTGAGCACTTCTGTTACTTAAAGTAGAATGTACAGTAATGTCCTTAAAACTCATTTTCTGTATGCATGAGGAGAGGTTAAAAAGTTTGTCAGCAATTATCTTCTCCCAAATCATTTTCCCACATTGTTGGCAGAGACAGTCTCTAGGATATGCACAGGATTGAACAAGTGCAAGCAAACTTCAGGCTACTGCTGATCTTTGATCAAAACATGGAGTTTTGAAATGTATTCTGTATTGTACCTCTAGTACAGTCATATTATTTCATATTTGGGTTATATTTTTTACTTTCTTGTAAGTATGGTACTACAGTTACTGATTGGACAACTGTTTATTCATTCAGCTTTTTTAAATAGTATGTAAAACAGAGAGAAGAAACACTTCTAGGAAAAATTAATCTCTGTCAAGGAAAGAGGGGCACTCCCAGAAAGAATACAATATTCCCCTTAGCCTTTCCTGTATTACAGCATATATTTCAGGATTCCTTATTTGAATAAGCACTTAAAAATACAGTTTGCAAGATCCTTAGCTTAAATTTGAGGCTGCTATTTCAAGTCTGAGAACTGTTCATTGAACAGTTGAAGTAGAGAGATTACTTACTGTCATGACTTATCCCACATACATATCTAGTCCAAAGTGGCAAATAAGACGAGGACTATTACTGAACCAACTGTGTATGCTATCCCAATACCCACCAGGATCCCTTTATACAGAGCAACCTTCCAAAAAGAAGAATGAGGAGAGAAATAAGTAAATAAAAATAAAAAAGTTTTTTATTTTCTTAGTGTCACTGTTGCTCAGGGAGCCGATACAGAGTTTTTCCATTTCCTCTTCCCTTTTTAGTAACAGTAGTAGACAAGGAAGCTGGGCTGGTAAATAACTTCTGCAACAGTAGCAACATAGTAGTAATTTAAGAAACTTATTACTTGTAAAAAAAAAAAAAAAGCAAAGTAGTTAAAATTGTTAAGCTAAGTTGTATATTCAGCCACAAATACCAACCTGAAATGCACATATGGTTACTTGAATATAGAAATCATTACTATGATAGAATAAAGAGAAAGGAAGAGCTTAAGCTTTGAGCATGTTTTCTGCATTTGAAGAGCATTTGATATGCATTGTAAAATGACTGACATTTGCAATTATACTAGTATCTGCTGGTCATTTTTAAGTCTTCAGATTTACTCAAAAAGGCAGTAATAAATTGTAAAATGCTGTAAAACTGATGAGTACAAAATTTCTAAAAAATATTTACTGGAGAAGGAAAAGGCTTTCATCTGTAAAAATGGAGAACATTTTTCTTCTGCATTTATGCTTTGATGTAAGCCGACATACTAGTATTGTTATAGTGGTTATTGCACCTGTTTCATACCTATGGTATGTGCAATTCTAGTAACTTGACAGCTTAATTTCACTGATCTTGTTGCAAAGCAACTATACTATGTGTTATTTGTTCCAAGTGCTTGCACTTCTACTGCAAGCTTAAAATTTCTATACAAGTTCTTCTTTCTCTCTCCAGATAGCTCTTCAGTATCAAATATACTTTTAATGCTTGTTTTATGCCTTTCAAATTTTCTAGGAGTCTGCACAATTGGTTCTTCTAATATATTTTCAATCAATGTTTCTTTGGACTTGTTTTGCTGTTGAAATGGTGATATTCCTATCCATATGGATTTGTCTACTCAAAGTATTATTACATTTTCATTTTAATATGAACATCACAAAACTTGGCTAGTGGCTATAACCACACAGATTGCACAGTACATTAACTCAACTCCTGTGCAGATATCAGCTCTTTAGTATCTCTTTTTCTTTCTGCTGCTTTCTCAAATTCTCAAAACCACCTCAACAAAATGAATAATCAAAGCTGAAGTAGGATTGCTTTGTAAAGATAATGCAAAGTACAAAACATTTAAAGTGTTCTGTTTAGTCCCGGTATCATGCATCATAAAATAAAACAAATTAATCTACTGGCACAACAGCCTCCATTACACTTATTTTGCAGTTAATGGAATGATACAACTGATCGTTCAATATTAAGCACTTCCAAAGGCAGCAAGATTTTATTAGATGTTTCAATTTCTATTTGCTTGTTATTTCTTCTTTAATAACATTATTTGAAGTACTTTTTACATTCTCACTTTGGTTATTATTTTGTTTGTATACAGAAGTCTATGTATTATGAACGCATGTAACATAATGGAGCATTTCAATGCTTTACTGTTTGGACAGTGATTTTCCTTACTTCGCACATCCCAATCAGCCTTGCCTGCCCTGAGAGGTGTGTGGGTGTGGGTAGAGGGTAGAGGCAAACTGAAATGATCCTGTGATCAATATATGGATAACTCAAGTCACACTCCAATACACACTGACAACCTGGTTACATTAGGTACCACTTCTAAGAAGTCTGACTGTTTAGATTTCACTATTATTTATGAAATAAGTAATAATGTCAACTATGTATTTATACAGTGCGTCTGTTCCTAATTATTATTCCATTATTTATGTAAAGTTTCTCTAAGAGAGAAACTGGCATTTAAAACTTACATTATGAATAATATTAAGCACAACAAGAAGCTAACATCTCTTAGCTTTTGTAATTCAACCTTTCCCAAGGAAGTTTTTGTCATCTGGAGGGACAATGTTAAAATACAAAAACATTTACATCCTTTCAAAACAGCACAAAACACATTTACCTCTGCTGTATTGCAGGAAGATGTCTAAGAAATTCATGCCTGAAACACAATCAAAAACTCTAACAGAACATTTTTAAAAGCAATAAACAGGATGCCTTGTGTTTTAAGATAATAAATAAAACAGTTCTCCAATCTACCACATGGGGCAAGAATAAAGGGAATAGGAAGCATCCCGCCTTCCGGGTTTAATTTCTTTCTGGCACTACCACCAAGAGTCTCCCACCAAGAGTTCTATCGTCTACAAGCAAAGCCCACCACCTCTTCAAAATTTTCGTGCTGAAGCTTAAGGAGTGGAAGAGGTGAGAGGCAGAGATGAGGGAAGAGGGTTCCCATGGGAGGGAAAAGAAACTCTTTAGGTTGTATGAATGTGCATTTACTACAAGAAAGGAACAGGTGTAAACTCATTTGCAGTAAACACTTACATGGCACATTATCCACATCTTGCGCTGGTGACAGTAACAGCCCATTAGAAGCCAACTTAGCATCAAGCTACTGTTGGGTTGCTGCTAACAAGATGCCTGATGCATGAAGCTTCTTTCTCCCATATGCTGGGCAATTATCCTACAATATGGTATTTATTTCCCAAAATCTAAAGTGATTATTAATCAGTATGAAGTAGAAATAGCCCATTTTATACTTTTTTGAGGCACTTAAGTAATGCAAAATTCCATCTTCTTCCTCCTTCCTTGCAGCTCTCTCAATTATTTTCCCTTCTCTGAACTATCTAGTATTTGACAGTCCATGCTAGTCCCTTGCTCTGCAGCTCAAAAAATTTCTCTTTCAAAAGCATAGAGCAAGGTCATCACAATGGCTTGTGGAAAAAAGGAAGATCAAGGGTTGTATGTGCCAAACTAACATCAATTTTTTGTAGGGGTGGTCTCCCACCCACCATTTGGAAAAAAAAAAAAGTCATAAATTCAGTATAGATGTATATGAAGGATTGCTTAATATTTCAAGATTTGCTGTGTCCCTGGTAGAAAGGAAACCAACACTAATCCAACAATTAAATACCAGTCCTGCTCATGAAATAAGATTATATATAAACCCTTTTAGTTTTGCTTCCCTTTTTCCACAAAATGTAGACAGTGTTAAGTTAAGCCATAAAACTAAAAGGTAACTTTTCCGTCATTTAAATTTTCATCTAAATTTTCTCTCTGCCTCCTCAAGGTATTGTTTCTCTTTATATACAGCTTTAATTATAGATGCTCCCTCCATAATTATGACACAACTGTATTAACAGCATAGCTGTCCAAATCTTTCAAAGAGTTTTGGTCAAGACTTGTCAAAGATTGCCAAATGAAGCAATAGGACATTGTGCAGAAGCAACACAGATCATGTGAAACTATATAGGTTCTAGTATTTCCTAAGTAATTACGATTAAAAACTTGAGTTGATATTTAAAATACCTGCTTAATAACACAACATTGATAGACTTATGTGAATCACCTAATTATACTCCTGCTATGCTGGTGCTCTTGGAAAAGATGCATATTTTTAAGCATTAGAAAAATTAAGTCAATCTTTATGTCTCAACAAAGTACCATCTTCAGTTTTCATGACGGGAACCAACTCTTTCAGTGTGAGACAAGAATTATGCACGTAACAAATTCTTTTCCAGAATACTTGAATTTCACCTCCTCTGTAATTAGCTCTAAAGGCATAAAAAGACCTGCCAGTAATGCATCAGCTCAGCACACTGATGCATTACATTAAAGATTATCCTTCAAATTATGTTACACAAGTGAATGCTGGTTCCAACACAGCCATCTCTGCACTTGTATCTCATCTGTTATCCAGACTGCTTCAGCAGGACAAGAGATCAAAGTGTGTGTACTTAAGGAATTGGAGCTCATGAGAGTATTCACCAAAGTTAAACTACCACTTAACTTTTTACTGATGCCTTCAGCTGATTTTAAACCACATTACTATGGATAAACAGGTTTCATAATTAAAGGTATTTTGTTTAGAGTGGTAATCAGGCAGTTCCAGCCAAACAGAGAGAACTGTTACCAACATAACCCCAAGTGCCTGCCTCATCTCCTGATAAGCCTTTCCCTTTCTACTACTGCTACTCTACTACTCCAGCCTTTTCCCTTTTTCTCTTTGCTTATCCTCTTAAACAAATTGAAAACTGTAGAAATTTGAGATGAGTTTCTCCCAGCTTTTACAGTGATGTCAGACAAAGTAGCAGCAAATAATCATTGCATAGTGCCCTGATAACTCATCTGAAGTATTTGCAGCTCTTGGAAGTTACACTTCATACATATAAACATGCGCAAGGTCAACACCAGATAGTCAGCAGCCTTCCCCTCAGAGAGGCATCAACTGTGAGAGGGACTGTCATGATCAAGATACTTCTGATGGAGAGTGATCCAAGTCTCTCTTCAGTTTCAGTCTAGTACATTATCCTAAATAAAACCCTTTGCCTTTCCAGCAGGCACTGTGCTTCAATTCTTACAGCTTTCTTACCTATTTCAGGTTATAAGAAGCCTTTCAATGACTTAGGGTAGCAATGCGAAAGCTTTCTTAAAAGACTGAGCTTCCAGACCTGCAGAATAAAGCTTAATATTTATAAACAAATGCCCGAGTAACCCAAGATGTCTAAGAGGTTCCCACATATTTTAGCTAGAAAGACAGTGGCTTCTTGGTACCTTAAATATATAGATAGATGATACTAAAGGTACAAAAGCAACTAATTGGTTTCACACTCTGAAATGGTTGTGAAAGGATTGTTCATACTTTGGGATGATTGTGGCACAGGAGAAAAGCTTCAGATAAGAAAACCCAAACTTTTTTTTTTTTTTTTTTTGGCTCCAGCAGTTGAACTATTACTTCAACAATGCTCTCTAAGTAGTAAAATATACCATTTCATCTTGAAATTTTTCCTTTAAAATCCATAGTATACTCTGAGGACCACTAGCCTATCACTAAAGCATTTTTTTTTCGAATAAAATGAGATCATTTCTAGATACTGGGCAAAATAGTAAAAATTAAATTCTTAAAATCATAAAATCATAACATTTAAATGTTACACTCCAAATTCAAACTACATCCTGAGAAATTAACCAAATGAGTTAAACAGTTCAATTAAAAATGAGACTAGCTTTATTAACATTAAAAATTGCCTTTATATTTCACATAGGAGACTGAAGATGAACAGCTAGCACTGTAAGGTGAAGTAACTATTACATTTCCAATATCTTATGGGAAACTTTGGTGCCCACACATTTCTGAGCTCAGCTTCTCATGAAGGTACTTTTCATAATTAGATTAGTAATTATGCTTATATAAGCCCCTCAAACTCTAAAGATGTAAGTTAGGAAACTTGAAATAGCTAACTGAAGTACTTGTATGCTTGTTACATGATCTACCTATTCTGTTTCACAGCTCAGCTAACAGATTCAAAATAGATTGAGATTGATATTTACAGACTAATGCACTCAGTAAGACTTAAACAATATTTGTCTTACCTGACCTAAGCAGACAAACAGCTTTTCCCTGCCACATTGTTTCTTTGCCATGGTTCAGCACAAGCAGTTAGGAGGATGGCTCCACTTTTACATGAATATTTGCTCAGTCACATTTAAGATGACTCACTACCACTTTTTAAAGCACCCTGCCAAATCAAAACATTATATAGTACCAGTCAAGAAGCTAGCTTTAGGTTCCTTAAATATGCAGCATTGCAGACCGGTAAATCACTGTCAAAACATGTTAATTAGATAAGGAGACAATACAAGTAAGTGAATTCAATCTCACAAGTTCTGAAGCTTTAGCTTGCCATGATTTTTTTATTTGTTTTAGTTTAAGTAAGTGCTTTATATTTTAAGAGAAGTTGAAATGACTTTAATAACATAAGAAAAAGCAAAATAATAGAAATAAAGTAACAAGCCCTCCACACACAGTCTTTAAAGTAAGGAATTTTGGTCCCGCTCTGATTCTGGCTTCAGCTTTCTCTAGCATGCTTCACCCACTGCACATGCAGAATGCGCCTTAATTTCATCCTTGGGTTGTGTACTCATCTCCCTGGTATTTTTAGTAGCACTTTAGAAGTATAAAATCTATTCCCTATGCCCTCATCAATCTGAAATTACCATTTTAAGGCTGATTAAATAAGGATTAGTGCCAATGTTCCACTTATTAGTTTGTGTCTTCAGCTGGAACTGATGATGTAGTATTTGTCAATAACTAGTTCACAGCCTTAAATTCCACAAAATGAAACCTCTGCAAGACAGTCCATCTGTCACAAGATTTTGAAGCAGGCCCTCATGTAGAAGAAAACCATCTATTATATGATGATACAAGCTTAAAGTGGCATGTATCACAGCTGTTTGATTACTACTGGGAAGATGACTTGCATCCCCCTTCTAGCCCTTTATCAGAATCCAACAGTGATGGATTGAATTTCCCTTGCTTTAGCATGATGATGGATTACCTCAGCAGTATGTATGAGGATGGTACAGTCTGGCCTGAAATTAGTGCCATGACTAAGAGCTGCTAGTTTAAGCTTTGATTTCAGGGTAGATCTGAATAGCTACCAAACTACCTAAAGGTAGACTTCTCAGAAGTCTAAATGATCCAGTAATTTCACATAGGTGTACCGATGTAAGACAGATGTATTGCACTATGGTTCAGGAACGCCATGAGTTTGTCCAAGGTCTGAACCTAAACGTGCACCAGTGTCCTGAAACACACTAGCCTATTCCAACCACTTCACATAAGCACTATGTTTTGATGAATAAACCATTACACCTACAAATCAAAATCTTATGATTTACTGTGTTGCTCTGGTAAACAAATCTAAAATATCAAGGCAAAGCTGTTAAATCTGCATCTATACAGGCTTAGAGGGAAATAATAAATAAATAATAATAATAACAATAACAACCTTCCTCCTCCCAAAATCAATCGTCAAGTCTCACACTGAAACACCTTACCCCCAAAATCTTGACAAAAATGCTAGTATTTCCACCCTTCATATTCTTTGAGGTCAAACACAATTCCGCTCTGTCCTACATTCCAAAGGATTTTTTGTTGTTGCTTTGCATTTTGGGGTTCTTAATGAAGTAGATCAGCATATCTTATAACAATCTAAAAAAGTCTGCCAGGACTCTAGCCATGAGGCACTTGTGGGTCATTACACACAACTAATTAATTGAAACTATTCTCTAAAGTGCATTTTACTCTTTCCTGCTACAATTTGTCATAACATTTTGTCAGTTATCAAGATATTACATTTTAAGAAAAGGTTCAAATGGTAGGGTACATAGTAACATAAAAGTTATAAATAACTGGATTTTATTTAAACTCCTAACATTATTCAGTTAAACAACTTTACTGTTTTATCCTCAGTGGATAGAAGTTGGTATTTTAATAAAAATCTAAAATTAAAAGCTTTAATTGAATCTGCTTTTAATTTTAAAGTTTAAATTTATACAAAGCCACTGAAAATATAGCATTTGAGAGAATGTGCTGCTGACAGTTTAACTTTTTGGTGGAGAGAAAGCAGGCTTCAGGTTCAGTAGCACCAGTCTAAGAATTAGAAATAAAGAAAAAAAAATAGAAAAGGTGTCTTAATCCTCCCACTCTTTGGTTTCATAATGCAGTAAGACAAACAAATCTTGTGGAAGATGTGGAATAACAAGGAAAAGCGGTGATGTAATCCACTTCAAATATTTTCAGGTATATTCATCTGAAACAGCTAAGCCCTCATACGGAAACCACCATATTTAGCTTCATCCATCCATTCATTTCACTCACATTGTGATGACTTAAAATCTAGTAATTTTTTTTTTTTTTCACTGAATAAGTGAGGGATAAGGAGGTCCAGATAATGACCTAAAATGGTACATTCACAAACTCCATCAGGAACCTGAATAAGGGAATAATACTGATGACTGCTTTATTTTCTTCATTTTTCTACAAATTTAATTATGGCAGTTCCCAACTAGTGTACTTGACTGTCTCCACAACTTCTTGGATTAAACATCCATCTATACCGGAGGGACTAAAACCAATATTTGCATAAGCTAAGCACGGTTAGCCTAGAAAAGTTTTAACCTTCCTTAGGAAAGTTAATAAAAAAAAAATCCTCATCTTCAGCAACATCACACAGCCTTATCGCATAGGCAGCAAATTGCTTTCAGGAAATATAAGTAAACAATTTGTTCAGCATTTGTTTAGAGACACTTGTCACTTAAACATATTCTGAAATGCAGTCTGATCCATACACATGAACAAAACATGGATGCTACAATCCATACAATATGGAAGCATTTAAGTCACTTCCCTTAGTTCTGGAAAGGAAAAGCACTCTTGCTAGTTGAAAGGTGATTAAACCTTCTCTTGCATTTCATCACAAATCCTGAAAAACTACCAAGGGTAGAGCACTATTGCCTGGTATGTTGCTCAAATTATTTTGCTTTGGATATTGTTTGTCAAGTTTTACAAAACCTTAATTCAATAACCAGATATTATAAAATATCCAATAGTAACAAGTTACCAAAAAGTAAAGCACTCTGAAAGGAAAATTAAAGCTGTGCAGGGACACACAAAAGATGTTCTCAGTATTTTCAAGGAAAAGGAGGGTTAATATTTGTTTACAATGGGGCCTACTATCTTGCATATTTACATGGTGGGCCATGATAGGACAATATATTTTGTTTCACTCCCTGGGCTACTAAGTCCTGTGAAATATATCCAAGTACAAAAACACATTCTGGAAAAGTTGTGGCGCAATTAGGCAACCTAAGTCAACTGAAGCATCAAGCAGAAGCTACAACCATTGAGGAAGTCTAATGGGCACTTGAACAACTTTTTTTCCTGACATATTTAACAAGTCTTCCCAAAAAGGTAATGAGTCCTACTGAGAAATTAGGCATTTGAGTTCCATGAGGACTGTCCATAAGGGTTTGAAAAGTTAAACTCAATTTAAGTTTAGCATTAACAGTAAACAGCTTTGTAAGCAGAAAGACTAAATAAAGTCTATATTCCTATGTATTATAGTCTACAACTCCAATGACTGTGTTCTCAATGTTTCCATCATCTCCCAGGCCAGATAATTTCTGCTGTTCATCTTGAACCTTGGTTTCACAAGCGTAGCAAGTGTTCACAAGAGCAGAAAGTTTCAGCAAGCCAACTGCTCTGCACATGTACTTTTTCCTCACATGTCTACAAACTAGACCAAGGGAAACCATGGTCTACAACGGGAAGCCAGCTCAAGGGTCAGCAGGGTACCAGCTGCAGCTCCTGCAGGCCAGCCGGCCACCGCACACACCTTTCTGTACTGAGCTGTGGAGGTTTGCGCACTCCAGCTGCTCCTGAGCAGGGATGTTGGCTTTGGTTTTCCACACAGAAGATATAGTCAATAAGATACTTTTCCTAAATAAAAAATGACATTTGCACAGACTCATCTTCATGAATTCTACAGGAATATTGTGCCCCAGGGAAAATGGGGTACACTAGCCACACTAGCTGGTGCTGGCTGCTGAAATCAAGAGCATGTTTCATGGGGCAGCCCACAGACATTGTCTAGTGATGATACACTTGGTAAGTTGACTCCATGGCTATTGTGACTACTAACAAGAAAATAAACTAAAAAATAAACTAAATTTCTCCCTTAAGTAGGGATAATCTCTCCCCACTCAAAATCAGGATCTCCACCAGGTAGCAACGTTTAAAAAGCAGCCTCTCTCTCAGCTGAAATCCATATAGTTGCTTCAAAGCCTTGGCCAACAAGTATATTAACTACCTATTGGTAGGTAAGTACATGCACATGTTGCTAATGGAGATAGAGGAAAATAGGTTAGCTTCTTCTTAATCACCTTTGGGGGTAGCATGTCTCTCTTCATTTACTGTGTTGCCCTGTCCAAATGCAGCACATGGAACAGCAGCAGTCACTGAAGTTTATGTGGTGTAACTGGAATCAAGATGCACTAAAAATCTTGAATGATCCTCTCAATCACCTACATAAGTGTTAATATTAGACTTAGACAATAAATGGACTATAATTCTCATTTAGTTAATTCTAAGAATAATAAACATATGAAAACAAACAGATTTAAGAGACGTGTGCCAGGAATGGCAGTTTGCCAAGGAATTTCATGCCATCCTAGAGTATCTTGTTCTTAAATTGCAAGTAGATTTTCAAGAAATATTTGTACAGGTCATAAGCTTGAGAAACAAACTTGACTTCAGATAATCTTAGTTTGTAATCATGTAAGTACACAAATGAATTGATTGAACTAAGAATCAGAGACACACTATGGTCTTTATTGCTAAGTTAGCTTGAAGCTTATTTTTAGGTTCTTGACAAAGGAAAATAAAACCTTCAGAGAAAGGAACCTCCTCCTCCCCCAATACACACACACTCTTATCCATGCTTTTCTGACTTCTGTTTGTGTATTTGGTATCTGTATTTTTCTATCCTCAGAAAACAAACTAGGTCCCTTTGGAACCCATCAATGCTTTAATAACCTTTCCAGTAATTTACTCCACACATTTATTACTCTACTGTCTTTCTTAAGCTAAATTATATTCATTTTCCCCTTTCTCCCTTCAAAAATAGAGTTCATTGAACATTAGCCATCCTTTCCCTAAAAAGAAAAGTTTTTGTTTTTTTTTTTTAATCACCATAAAGTGTATTTTCCTATGTCAGTTAGAATAAGCCTCTTAATCTTTCTTCATAAATTAAATGTTTGAAGCCTGGTATTATTTTTGCTTCTTCACTTTGAGCACTGAAGAGAAATTATCTAAGAATCAGCACTGAAAACTTCAGCCTGGGGTTTGGGCTAAACACTGTTCCTGATAAATTAAGAATTATCTTTTGAACATGGGATAATACTTGGCAACATTTTTTCCAGTCACAGCACTGCTTTCCTTAGTACCTTTATACTGAATTTGCACTTTTACCAGGCACAGAGGAAAAAAAAAAGTAGTTATGAAGAAACTCTTCATAACTGCTGAAGCTTATTATCTCTCAGTAAAGATCTCTAGGGAAATAAATAAAAGTAGGTTCAGCATAACAATTATTTTTTTGTCACAATGGAAGAAGAAAGCTCTTATGTGGACCTTTGTTTTCAACACACCTTTCAGCTTTATTTCATTTTCAAGAAATTCTCTCTATCCCAAATTTCTTCCACAGAATCAAACGTCTTCCACTGTTTAAAAAGTCATAATACAATACTGTTAAATTAAAAGCAGATGGTATGTGGGTAACTCCTGAAGTTTTAATTTGTTAACACTGTATTAAATATTCCAGCTGAGAAATAGCTAACCACAGAGACCATACTAACACACATGCTAGTAACACACACACAACAAGTCTCTGACTGTGACTAACATTATGTGCATCACCCATTATGTAAGTGTTCAACTGCATCCACAAAAATCATACAAGGAAGTGAACAGGATTTCTAGGTAAAATATACAGAAAGGATGAAATGCTAATATTAAGCCTGCCCATAAAGTCTGATGCATGTATACTAAAACACAATTCACGATTATGTAGTAAAATACTATTTTACCCCATGAGGACTCCTGCCTATTGCAGTGAATAACTAGTCCACCATAAACTTACCTGCATCTTTACATTCACATTCAGCTCTAGGCTTTAAAATAAATTATCTATCAAGAGTTTTTGTGAGCATTTCAGTAGTATTCCTACTAACATTTAAAAAATCACAAATTATCTTCAGATTACCCTTATGGAATTAAATATTTTTCTCAAATCTGTGTTACAGTTGTTCCCTCAATCTCAACCATCTCTGGAAGCGTAGCAATTGAAAAGAAAACGCAGCTTATTCTAACACTCCCAGATTGGAATCTCTTCTGTGAAGAAAGCTGCTTTCACAAGCCAGGGCCATCAAGACTTGATGATAGCAGGCTGATGTGTAGTAATGAACTCACATGATTAACTGCTTTTATATATTGAATACCTCATCTTTGCCTTCATTCATTCTCCATTTTGTTATTTAATTGCTATGTCATGCATGATTTGGCCTTGTTTAAAATCAAATATCATAAAGCAAAATAATTTCAGAAACAAGAGGGCAGTCAAAAAGAAATCTCACCACAAAGTTCTTTTGAAGAATTTGCTCTCTGAATAGCAAAATGGACTTTATCAAGCACAATAGAGAGCAATGCATATTCCTATAAATTCCAGTCTCCTTCCAAGCATTTTGAGATTGTTTAAGCTTTACCATATCACTCTTCAAGACATATCTAGGGGAATTATATACCACCTTCAGTTCTTTTAAGAGAAAAACTGAAGACAGCAGTCTATGCCATTACAGTTTCCACTACAGCACACATTGATATTACCACCACGTCTGACTTCTCTGCAATCATACTTCTATTTGCAATGCAGCTCTTTCACACTTCTTCCTACAAGAAACAGACAGCAAATGCAGGGAGAACCAAGTGTAGACCACTTGTACTTCATTTAATTATTTCTCTTACTAAAAATTAAAAAATAAATAAAAGAGCCTAACCTATGAAACTTCCAATAAACAGACCACAACTTCAAAAGCTATGCTATGCTGAGGCACATGGCCTCCTGTGATCATGTGGAAGGTCCTTGCCTTCAAGTGACACTGCATTTGAAGTCCGGGATAGACTAGAGTCTCCAAAGCAGCTACAATTAGATGAGAGATTGTAAGGAACATCCTCGAGGCTCCTGCAGTATATGCAAGAGAACTGAAGACAGCTGAGAAAGGAAGGGAGATACTCAGGGGTGCCCTACCCTAGTGGGAGAAATAGCAGAAGTAGAGCCCCTACCCTGACTTGCCAAGCTTTTATCCCAAACTGCAAAATACCAGTTGTTCAACTTGTAAGATAATTTCATAACTTCCTATACACTTGTGGTGGACTCCGACACCAAGACAATTAGTTAATTTGGTCTTCAGCTGCAACAGCAGCATACGCTACCAAATAGGTGGCATTCGCCTATCACTACTGCATGAGCTTTACTCCTGCAAGACTCCAATTTTTGACTTTTAGCTGCATTCCAAGTGGGAGGATGCAGCCTTCCTCCATTTTAATGAGTTGCTCTTTCCTAAAATATATCTCTACCTGTATGGCAAATGTGGGTTTTATGTACTGAAAAGGTCCTCATTCCGACCTATTGATCATTTGTAAGTCTTAAGGGCTTTAGGTATATTTCAGAGTAACATCTGGCATGTGTCAGTTTTCTCATTATACAGATGCTACTGGCATTATCATGCAGCTAACACAGGTGTATTACCCCTCTGGATTTCAAGCTATCTCTGGAGATCAGTCTGCTCTGTGCACTCTGATGTTTAGTGTTATTACCCAACGAGACTGACTTTTTGTGGATTCTTGCAGACAGTGGAACTAAGATATGAATATAATGTCAACCTGAAACAGGCTTTGTCTGATGACTGCCTACAAACTTTATTCCTTTAGGGATACAAGTCCTGCACTTTTCTCATACAAATTCTTACAGGTGAAGATTTAAGGTGGGGGAGAGGAGAAAGGCAAAAAAAAAACCCAACAAAAAAACAAAACCAAAACATACACACCCTCTTTCTAAATGCTCATAGATGATACACACAACAGGGCTGCTTTTCAACCTTTCACAAGTTTCTCCTCTCAAAGATGAGTTTGGAGGGAAAGTGAAGAGTTGGAAACCCCAAAACTCAGAATAGGAAATTGTTGAGAGAATAAGTACTGCTTCAAATAATTAAAAGTTTTAACATTTTTATTTAAACTAAGTTTAAAAACCTTGGTTTTGAGCTGACAGGTGTCATGGCTCCTTAACACAATCAGAACTGTCAGAAAAAGCCCCAGAACTCTGAAACATGTCCAACCAAAAAGATGGTTTTCTGGCAGTTCACGCAGCAGCAGATGGAGAAAGGGCAACATCTTTTGAAACTCTCAAGCCACCAAGAGTTCACAGCTGACTTGGTCAAAGCCAGGATTGCATTCTTTGCTCTGAGCATCCTCAGCTAATTGTACACAACAGGGCGGGGAAGGAGGAGGACAGAGAGAAGGGCAAATTCTTATAAAAACAGCATTTTTGTCTAGATGAGCTGAGCAGTGTCCCATGTCACTTTCAGACTTATTTTCCCAGAATATACTTGATGCATGAATTCATGCTCAGATTTTTACCTGAGTTCAAGAGTTGCTTGTTATTAAATCTAGTTTTAATTCAAATTCCAGGTATTTGTCTGTTGGTGGGTCCTGCAGTTACTCAGGTTTAGATAAGCAGTAGTTCCTTAAAGCAAATTTGATCTTTCTTACTTTCTATTTTTTATGTTCATATCTTACAACAGTCTGAATTCACATTATGGACTCTTTTTCAGATCAAATTACATAAGATGTGCGGAAAAAAAAAAGGAACAAAGGGACAAAGGAACAAAGAAAAATACCTTAATGCTCACCAACTTCTGATGGGCCTTCCAGTCTACTAAACTAAGACTAAGTCAAAACTCAAGCCCATGAAATGCACAGAACATAATGCTGAATCCTCAGCAACTGTTCTTCCAGTCTACAAATCCATTCTCTCACATCCTGCTACCTGCTAATATAGAGAGGGCCTTTGACTTCACAGCAATAATATATTGTCAGTTTAGTCTTTTCTACGATGTCCAAGACGGTCTTTATGATTTTTACCTCTCCACTTAAAATACCTACCATGTAAATAACAGCTACTGAAGCACAGTACTGGGAGAAAAAAATAAAAGAAGGACAAAGAGCCTTTGTGATTATAGTAGAAAAACTTCTCCCCAGATCAAAGCAGGATATTATTCAAAATTAACTAAACTTGGATTATATTCAAAATGTTTTCCATCCCACCACCATTTCTATTCAGACATCTTGCTCATAGTATGTTCAACACGATTCAACTAATAAACAACAAGAGGCAGTCCATCAGACACGCTTTGAAAAGGTCGCACCAAAATATTTGTGAATAGAAAACAAATACCATTTAAGTTTCTCTGGATGAAGATTTGGGGAACTATAGAATGTTTGAAATTCTGTCAGCCCCTCGACTTTCACCTGAGTGCTTTTTAGCAGTTTCTGTGCGTGTGTCTGTTACTTGCATATTCTTCACCCTCCTTTCTCCTTGTCCCCTCAGCAACTTAGGTCACACCTGATTAACAGGATTAGCTGCAATTTTCAAGAAATTTAGGAACACTAAAAAAGCTCTGGCAGGCATTTAGGTTGTGTATTAGCATTTGACCTGAGCTGGGAGAACACTATTGAGTAGCTCCTAACAGCAAAGTGTTTTGCTAACACTTGTTCTAGACTGACAGCAGGAATCAGAATAAGGTTAATGCGGGTGTTAATCAGATCAATCACCAGATTAAGCAAAAAATCGTGAAATCTAGAATATCAGAAATCTAGAAATATCGGAAACTAGAAAATCGGGAAATCTAGAAAAAGGGCATACAGACAAATAATAAAATATGCAGAAATGTCCACTATTTTAATTTATATCAACTCCAAAGAGGGAAAGGACAAATGTCATGCACAGCTTGAGCTATACAGAAACCACATTATTCAGTATAGCTGCAGTGGAAGTTGCCAAAAGCAACTGTTCCAAGTTCTCAGAGAAGTAAAGCACCTTAAACATACTTCTCATTGAACTAAAAATAATCATAGAATCATTAAGTTTGGAAGGGACCCTTAGAGATCATCTAGTCAAAATCCCTTGCACATGCAGGGTCAAAAATTATTTATCTATTTCTTTGATTTTACAGAATTTTATATGTTTATAGTAAATTTGGAAAACATTTCTTTAAGTTTAAGAAACTACAAATCAGTTTTAAAGATAAGACACTGCAGTCCACTCACAAACCAAAAATTTTTCCCCTTCCCTCCAGAAGGATCTACTACAACTAACTTTTGCCCTGTATCAACCTTCCTGTCCCTACTCCTACAATGGCATAAAGCACAAAAGCCTCTAGAGAGGATATCATTAAACAAAAATTGACTTCTGTGGTCTGAATCTTCACAACTGACATTTTAGACTGTAGATGAACATGGGTTAACCATATGCTGAAGTCCTATTCTTTAAATGAGACAGCACACACTCCAATTAGACAGTTAATAAGAAAGCTAAACTACTTGACCTGGGCGGCAGTGCAAGGGCTAGAACATCAGCTTCTGAAGCCAACTAATAAGGAGAGGGGAGGGAGGAGCTCCCAAAAAAGCATCAAAGAAATGACAAAATAAAGCTGAATTATCTTTTCCATGCTTGCAACCATTATTTGTTACATTCTTGGGTTCACTGATGAACCACTTACTTGGTCACTTGTCATTAAATATTGCACAGGCATTGTTTCCCAGTTTCTTTTGCATAAATCAGGAATGAATAAAAACTGTTATAAAAAAATCTTACAAAAAGGTCTCCAGAGAGAGACCCAGTATTACACTGTCTCCTATTTTACCCAGTATAAACTGGGTATATATCAGAGCAGATATATATTCTGTAACAGTATTATAGAAACAACAAACTTTCAATTATACGGACAAATACAGAAGAGATGGTAAAGCAGACACCATTTCCTCATTAAAAAATAAGTATTTTGCTTTGATTCTCATTATAAACAAAAATATAGGGTTAGTTTCAGCTCATCATCCAACCTTTGTTGCTATGGTCCAAGCAGAGTGGAAGGAATTGGTAAGGAATTGTTTACACTAGTACATACATAGTATAGGCTTCAAGCAACACCTTAAAGTAGCAGCCAGAAATTACAAGCAGTGCCTTCGGATCGTGGATCTCAGCTGATGTCTTTGAAAAGTACTACATATTATCTGCTTTCTCACATCTAGTGTTACAGGGAAAAAAATGCTGTGCATGTTTAAATATTCCTGCAACATCTCCCTATACTGCAGTTTGTTTTTCACTTGTTCAGCACTATCTGATCTAGTCTGTAACAAGCACAATACTATTCCCACATCATTTACTTTTTTTAGATTCATCTTACTTGACTTCTAATCCTCCATCTTTAGAAACGTTACCTATTAATTGCTTCAGTTTACAAACTGCTTCAACACTGTACTCTAGGAATGCAGCAAGCTACCAGCCATAAGGCTGTGTACAGCACTTGGCCACTGCACTTCAACAAGGATAGTAAACATGTAAAAAGCTTTATGTAAACTTCTGGCATTAAGAGTATATTTTACTCCTGTAAGGTCAGGAGGACCTTGTATTTTCACTAGTTGTTACCAACACACAACTGCCAGGAGGGAATAAAAATAAATAAAATAAAGCTGCCTCCAGGCTGCCTGGAAAAGGTATGATTGCCCTCTGCAATCTCCAGACCAATTGTAATCCCAAGCAGCCTTTTGAGCCCAATTAAAACATGTACTACAGACTAATCAGAATGGAAACAATTCCACAAGGTGTCAAAAATAGAGATAATTAAGACTCAGTCTGTAGTAAAGATCATCTTGCTAATTAATACCTGTTTTCCATGGTGCTTGATATTGTCCTCAAGTGTCTGCATTAGATGCCCTGGTAGATGAGCAGCCACGGGTGTCTGCAACACTGCACCAAATTGCCTACTCTATAGACTCCTCCTAGATTTGTTACTAGTAAAAACATAAATGAGTTTAGCACGGTAGGTCAGCATCACCTGAGAACTGAAAGCTGAGGACAAGTCAGCTTGTGGAACAAGGATGCTTGCTTCAATGCCTGCCTTCAGCAGACTTAAGAGCTTTCCCCTCCTTCACCCATTCAAAGAGCTGTATGCCCATTAAAAGAGGTACCTTTAATAAAATATCTTTGAATCCATTTATCATTTCTAACAGGAAGAGGCTGAAAGAATCACTGGACTTAAACAAGTCATCCAGAATACACCATATGGCTATAAGGACGTTTTCAGGCTCTTGAAGGATACATTTTGATACTCCTGAAACATATCTCGCACTACACAAAAAGCACACACCCACTTTTTTTATATATATAAAACTTTGCTCTTCATATTTTCAATACCTTAAGACCTCGTCATTTGGACTCTTATTTTTCATTTGTGAAACACCAGTAATATGTGGAGGATAGAGAGCTGTCTCAGGAAGTGTTTCTTTGATAGTTCACATTACGCTGCCAAGGACAAAAGCTTACTTTGCTTTTAGCTATGATCGCAGGTATGTGAAGTGTCACAGCTTAACGCATAGGCTGAACAGCACTGTAGACTTCAGCAGCTCTCACTGCAGACCTCCTTGAGACTGGAAATCCTCTCCACTTCACCTGTGGTGATTTCAGAAGCCTCAAACACCAGAGACCTTCCCAACTCCCACAAGCAGAGTTTGCAAGCTATTCCAGACTGGCTGAGTAGCACTGCCATCCCATACATTTGGGCAGAGCACCATGATGGTGGAAGTCAAAAAAGGAGATTTAACTTGGCAAAAACCCTCCGGTCCAATAGCTAGGAGATATCACCAAACTGAAATCTGCTGTCCCCCAACCTCAGGACACGAGGCTGACCAAGAAAGCCTGTTACCTTTCAGATAAACACTATGAATAGCAGTACTCCAATGCAAGCCTTCAGTTAGCCAAAGGGGAAAAGTCCTCAGCTTGGGACGTTCCTTTGAAGCAGGAAGCTGAATTTCCAGGTGTCCCTGCACTGCCTCTCCATTTTATCAGCTGAACCAGCAAAGCTGAAGCTGAGCATTTGGCATTTCTCTCCTCCCTTTCTCCCAGCGCTGCTGCTCTTTCTCTCTTCAGGAAGGCAGAGCCACTGGGAGCACAAGATCAGTGCAGGGCTGGGGCTCTCGGGAGGGATTTTTGCTGAAATACTCTAGTTGTTACTCCGTAGACATTAGAGGAGTCAGGAGCAGCAGCAGGTCCTAACCCCACTTTGTGTCAGGGTATTTGAGATACGGATGTCCCAGACCTGCTGTGCACTAGGATTGCCTGGGGATCAGCAAGAGAGGAGAAGCCTTTCCCACAACACACAGAAACTCATTCATGGTGTCTAACACCATTAGCGTCAAAATAACTTTTTGGTATAAGTGTGTAGAGGAAAAACTGTTATACTCCATCTTTAACAAGGAGACATATACTAAAAATATGCAAATGTGCAGTTTACAGATACATTTCATAGGCACTGTGCTTTAAACTGCAACATTTCACTGAGGTCTTTGTCTATCTACTGTATCCATTCCAGGAACATCTGTGGCTTTTCTCTTCAAGAGCTTTGCAATATAATTGAAGAAACTGCCAGGTTATAGCACACCTTTCAAATAGTATATGTTTGGTACAAACAATAAGTATTAAAAAAGCAATATTAGCAATATGATAGAAAAAATAGTGCAAATTGCAACCATAAAAGAAAGCAGAAAAACAAGTCAATACGGTTTTGCAATTAAATAAAGATAGTATCATCGTATAATACAGGAAATAAATTAATACAGGAAACTAAGAACAGTATCAAGGGCAAACACTTATTTTAAAGTCGTGGGTCAATTCAGAGTAGCATTAACCAATTAAATAAATGCAGATATTGGTTTAATCAAAAACTCACAACTAGATTTTCTGTATTTTGTGGCATTGAACAGTACAAAAATAAAGTGTCTTATCATCTTGTTTGTCTAGAGAAAGAAAAGGACCGTGTAAAGAGTGAGCCTTGTACCTACCACAGCCACATGAACATTAAGAGTTGTCAACCACACTACAGCTTGTGGTTCTAAGTCTCCTTTAAATCCAAAGCTCATTAAGGGCTGAAGGTAAAACAGCTCCATAACAAAGCAAGCTGAATGCTACATTTTTACTATTGCCTGGCTTGTTTGGAGGGAGTGGCCTTCACCTCCTCCTCATCTAGTTACCTACATTCATATAGCATCAGATATGATGGGAGAAAATATATTCCCCAGCAAAAGGGAACATTTTTCAGTGCTTACCTTTACGCGTAACTACAGCATTCAGACAGAATCAGTCAGTTTATTTCTTCTCCAGGTATTATCATCTCTCTTATCTAGAATCTCTTAGCATTCTCTAATACCAATTTTCTTCAAATACAATTGTCATTCACATAACAAGTTGATTTAGTAAACTATGCTTAATCAAAAATTAAATTATTCAGAAGGGCAAAAGAATATATAGCATACAGAGCCTATTCCTGTTGCATCAGCAGCAATTGTACATCTAACAAGGTCAGAGAAACAGTTCCACAAAACAGAAGCTGTGTGCTATATCATGTACTGAAAATAAACTATTAGAGAGTTATTCAAAACTAATGAAGTGACACTGCTTTGTTTCCTCCGCTGATGAGATTGCCCTTCCATATCTCGCAGTCTAAGAAGAAAAAGTAGCTGGGGTGCAAATTTAAAAGTGTTTGGTCCCTTGCTGGAGCCAGCATGGATATGATGTATTTGGCAGGTCTAAGATTTGAAGGATGCCGGATTTTGACCAACACCATCCTCAATCATTTTAGGTCTGTTAATCTTTCCATAACAAATACCATCTTCTCTGGCCTTTTCTCACTTGGGAAAGCTGCCTTCACAGGCATAAGAAGTCTTCTACAATATTCCAGCCTTTTTGTTACTATATTTTTTCACTGAGTGCAGATATGGACTCAGCTTATTATGGATAAAATACTCATCCAAGTATGAGTAATGATTTTTTTGTGTTAAATATTGATGATAGAACTATACTTGAAAGGTTCTTTCTTTTCCCCAGTCAGCAGAACTAGGACTGCATGAGCCAAAATGGAGTATTTGTTTTTAAGGTATTCAGTATTTAGAGGCTGTCAAAAGGCTTTAGCTGCCTACTGTTGAAGCTCAAGCACAAGACACTTGGTTGAATTTTTACTCTTGTCACTTATTAAAACTTATTTGATATTACAGTGCAAGTGGTTTACAACTGTTCTCACTTCATATTTGTTTGTTCCGACTTTACTGTAACTTAATAGAAAAAAAAAAGACAGAGTTCTACCAGCTCAAAACCAGGCTGAATTTTCCAATAATGTTTTCCTTGTCACATGCAGTCTATTAGCCTTTAAGTGGACTTCTCTAGTATTAAGTAGAAAAGCTTGAATTGCTTTAGAAAAATTAAGTAGTCTGTTCTTGTCATCTTATGATTAAAGCTGTTCTACAGTAGTGGCCAGTGACAGGACAAGGGGTAATGGGTACAAATTAAAACACAGGAAGTCCCACCTCTGTGTGAGGAAGAGCTTCTTTCCTGTGAGGGTGACACAGCCCTGGCACAGACTGCCCAGAGAGGCTGTGCAGTCTCCTTCTCTGGAGATCTTCCAAACCCGCCTGGATGCCACCCTGTGCCACGTGCTCTGGGTGTCCCTGCTGGAGCAGGGGGTTGGACTGGATGATCTCCAGAGGTCCATTCCCACCATTATGGGTTTCTGTTAGTCCACATTTATAGGTCACTGATTAAGTAAATTCTCCCTCCAGATTCTACAATGCATAGTTTGGGTCAGCTTAAATTTCTAAGATCCCACAGGATCAGGTACCTTGCCCTGATGCAGAGTCTTTTGTTTTAGGGAATTTTGATTGTTTTAACTATTCTACCATTACCAGAAGATTCCCGCTTTTAGTATTCAGCAATTCCATAAAATCACAACCATGCAGTGGGAATTCAACCCACTATGTTGTTTTCTTATATCTTCTCTGTCACTTTGACCATCTGCCACTTTGAACTGTGCAGACCAAAACTGCTTCCACAAGTAGCAACACTCTAATAGTTAAATAGTTGTTCTTCAGAGAGACTCTTACTCTTCAGACGAGTTGCTTGTTTCCCCTATCACATCTCATGTTTCCTCACTTACCTGAAGAGAAGTCAAAGTTACAAGATGCATGGCTAATTTAAGGTAGCTTCAGGATATTAAAGGTTCGACCCAGTAGCACTTACTATCACACTGTCAGAGGAAGATAGAAATTTATTTAAAAGGGAAAGAATGGAGAACCAAAGCAATTCTGCTAAGCCACACATGCACAAAAGCCTCGGCTCAGTAAAGAGCTCTGTGTAATTGGGTCTTGCTTCTCCACGAGGCTCATCTACAGGGGAGGGTGTCTTGCTGCCCAACTATTTGGAACTCACTAAAAGATGAGGGCCAAAGCTCTCCACAGCCAAGACACAGATGCTAATTCCTTCCAACTCCTATATAACAAGCACAGTTAGCAATCATTTCTTTGGCCTTTACAAATAGGTCTGGCCAGAAAATGAAGAGAAATTATTTGAACGAAAAAATGAAGGAAACCAGTTTCTGGCACAGATTTTATACACATGAGATCTGGCTTATTTTGATAAAATTAAATTTTAAATACCACCTCTTTCCAAAAATGATTTGTTTCCTATGGAGGCAACAGACCTAGAGGGGCGTCCTTGAAAGGACAAGGCATATGGGTAGGGGTAAAGAAGCCATCTGTACACTATGTGAGACATAGTAAACATCTTCCAGTTTAATTATACATTCTAGTACAGAACACAAAAATAAAGATTATGCAGAATATGAAGCCTGCTGAAACTGAAGAAAAACTATTTTCTGCAGTCATGTCTTTTACCTGTCTTGCTTCCTCCAGAAATGCACACTGTCTTCTCCCCCACCCCCAAGTAACAACAATATAAATACTTTACCAGAGACTATAGATTCAATCTGTTTAAAATTCTGACTAAATGAACTTGACTGCCCTGATCACATTTTATGCAGCAATGCTTGAGGAGTGAGACCTCCACTTTTGCTTTTCTACAGTGTTTTGACAGCAGTTGCAGAAACACAAAAATAATGAACTGCTAGCGGTGAACTACAAGACAAAACAGTGCTGCTCTGCCAGAAGTGATACATCCTCCTCCTCCCATCCTTCCTCCAGGTCCATATAAAGTTTGGTGCCTCAAAGCCCACGAGTGCTGCGATCATCCTAAAGCTTTCTTAAGGGCTTAAATTATTTGGTACCTATCTCACAGCAAGGCCTTACTGAGATTCATAAACTATGTGTCCAACCCATCCCTTCCGAAAATTTTCATCTGCAAGGCCTGCTGCAAAGATACCTTTTACAAAGCAACCTCACTAGGTTCCTGCACAAACTGCATCTCCTGCTGATTTCTTTTCAAATGGTGGTGTGGCCAGTTAGTCCAGCTGTTAGAGTTGTCATTATAAAACATCGTAGATCTTTTCTTTCCTGCCTCTCTGACACAATGACCCTTGAATTTACAGAAGCCATTTAAGTGGTCACAATCCCACACTGCCGGTAGCATCCATTAAGGCTTGAATCATAGATACGCCATCCCTCTAACTGCTCGAGTATCGTTTGAGAGACGCAGAGTGCACATTTGTGATTTGACAAAGAGGGCAGCTCTCATTAAGTCAGCGACAGCAATAATACAAGAGTTTGTCATAATGCTACTGTATACTGTGAAACCTGGGTAGAGAAAGCTATCTCCAGTGATGGACCTACTAGACCCCTACAGTACAGGGGTGGAGAGATACGTCTCTCCTGTCAGTTTTATTCCTTGCGCGGCTAAGGGAGACAGGCACAGACAGGAGATATGAGAACACAGGAATATTCACTCCTATTTTTCCTTCTGACTTAGACTGCTTTTGCCCTTCTCCTAAGTTAGGGTTAAAAAACACTGTACTATGAGATGAAAATAGCAATTGTGGGACAGATGAGAAGTTTCCTGCTAATGATGTGTTGCATTACACTCTAGGTGCTTTACAGCCTATGACACTAGAAGAGTATTTTGACTTTCACAAGAGCTGTGGTATAGCATATATTACAGACAAAATACAAATACTATGAAATCCAGAAAACAGACCCATTTATTGCTGTTTTGTCTTCCTCCCCCAACCTCCCAGTTCATTCAGTCAGCAGCATATTATAAGACCAAACAAGGATAAGCAAGCTATTAGTATCAACCAAATAGCTCATGAGCATTTCTTGAGCAACAATGAACCGTAGTCGTGAATAAGAAACACCTTGCTTCATTGGGCTATGTAAGTACTCAGAATCTAGGTCAAAAATCTCTTCACATAGACACACAGGTAAATTTTGGAAGGTTGGAAATGTCAGTCCCTATCTTGATATGTAAATCTCCAGGTAAACTCCTATGAGCAAACAGATAACAAGGCCACTGTGTGAACAGCAGAGCTCTCAGCAAACAAACACCAGCAGTGATATATTCTGGCAGAAGGAAGAGGAAAGAGTCTGAAATGTTTCAGTTAAATATAGCTGCCATTTTGACTTGTGTATGAGTTACAGTATGATATGCACATTGTCTTCAAAGTATTAATAAAATATTAATCAATTTAGGACTTCACTGGCTGAAGGAAGGGAGATCTGTTTATGTTACTTAGAAGCATACTTGCAAATAGGAAGCAAAAGGGAAAAATGCATCAGTGCATTCCCATTTATGGGAATTCCCATGAACAGGTCTCTTTTTGGGAGTAATCCCTATTGTTTTTGACACTCTCATGTACGCACAGGATTATTTGTAATATTTCATCCTCTGTTGTTACCTCATCTTTTTACCACCTCTTGACTTTACCCCTCTTGACTTTAAAATAGGACTTTGGGATCCAAGAATCTTGGGGAAAGTAGTCACTTTATATTACATCTTAGTTTTGAGCTCTTTTATGAAGAAACATGGCTCTATTTTGAAGAGATGCCAAATGGAGACTGAACAAGCAACCAGCTTGGACATCCTCCAGGACAACAAAGAAACAGGTAGGATCCGTCATTACAGAGTCCTAGCAGGACATAAACATTGCAACCCGAAGATGCCCAATTTCACCTCACTTGCTATTTACCTGCACATACAGGAAAAACAAACAAACAAACCAACAAACACACACACACTAGAATGCTTAAGTAGGTAAATACCTTTACAAGCACATGTGCCATCGGGTTATTTCAGAAGGCTTAAGGAAACTGAGAAGTGTGAGAGTTTACAAATTTTCAAGGTCAACTGCTTCCTGCTACATCTAGTAATTCAAGACACTTCAACCAACTAGGAAGTGTTACTTGTCTTTCTGGAGAGGGGGGGAAAAGAGAGAAAGAGAGAGAGAGAGAGAATCCATTCTCCCATAAATGGCTAATTTTAGATTGAATTGCTTATGCATTCAACCAAAATTTTTTAATAAAGCAAAAATTTTAATTGCTATAGTGTTGGTTCTGTGTTTGAATGTATTGCAGCACATTTAAAAATAATTGCCCATAGAATAAATTATATCCATTAGCTGACTTTATTGGACATACTTGAAAGATAATATGATTGTTATGATTGATTTTTCTTTTTCTGTTTTGATGAAAGCAGATTTAGTATTGAATTCTCTAAAAGAACTTCCTGTTTTAATAGCTGCACACTTCAATAATTTTAAAGCAAGTATTCATTAAGTCCATTTATCTAAGATTTTAATAAAATATGAAAGACTATCAGAATGATTTATGTACACTGTAAATTGCATTCTAGCTATATCTAGAATGCAGGATATTTATATTCAATAGCTAGTATATTCGGTAAAACTACACCTTGATCTATACATAGATCTACCCACTTTGAGGCAACTCAGACTTCCTTCCCTGACATCCCAGGCTTAATACATTAAAAAGAACAAAGTAAAAACACAGGAAAAAGTCACTTTTTTGTTATGGAATAAAGAGAAAAATTATGTATTTTATTTTGATTTTATTACATAGCAAATTTCTGTCAGCACATTGTGCCACATCAGCTTTAGATTCTTTCGAAAGTGTGCAAAGTGGGAAGTGTTGTATGCCATGCATACAACATTGGTGTGATCAGACAGACTTGGCTGGTTTATAGGATAATGTTGGATAAGATTACATACATACAGTGCCACCATTTGACTCTTCCTCCTGATGTAGCCTCCATCACTTTTAAGCCTTAAAAGCCCCACTTGGTTACCAAAAAAAAAAAAAAAAAAAAAAATTGGATAGATTTAAAGCAAACTGCACTTCAGTTTTGGGGTGGTGATAGGGGAGCAACAAGTAACAAAGTACTCAGTCAGCAATGAAATCCTGAAGTCAACAACATTAATATATATATATATATATATACACACACACGTATATATATAATGCAGATGCAGAAAACGCAAAGGAATTTCCCAAACATATATATGTATGCTTAAGTACACATGGTGCTCAGATTCTGCAGGACTACTCTCTTCAATACAATATTTTTATTTGATAACTTCACTTGTCAGTCTAATAGACATTTTTTACTGGGCTTCTGCTAAACCAGAAAGTCAGAGAAATGCATTTCATTCTCATGCGGCTAAGGAAAAAAAAAAAAAAAAATCCCAAACCAAAACTGTAAAGAAAGCTGTTTGAAAGAAAACAAAGTTTGTCCACATAAATTAGTGGTTCCAGCTGTAGGTCTGAAGCCTAAGCAATAGCTGTCAACTTATGTTCCTACATTATTTTAGATAATATCAGTTTCTTAAAATTGATGAAACACATTTGTTAACAATTTTTAGCTCTTTTCAGTTTTATTTGGAGTCACGAGTGTTTATTTGGTGTCATGAGTGTTAGCTGTTGGGCACTGGAGTGAAGTAAACATCTTGAGATATTTTAATAAGTAAAAAGCATTCATTTCACATATGAATAACCAATTAAGTCATCATGGACATTTCAGTGCTAGGCCTTCAGTTTTACCCACAAGTTAATTTTGCAAACATTTGTGAAACAATCATTTGTGATAATTATTAAATATTATTAAATAAAAACATACTAAGCTCTGTTTTTATGTCTGTCAACTATTCAGCCAAATAAGCAGCTGAATAGCTTTCCCCTCCCACTTCTCCTCTCGGAGCTGAGATCTGGGTTTATTCAAGTATGCTTTTGTCATTTTGTGAATGTCAACATCCAAATATAATTCCATAACATATTCCATTTCCAAATGGCACTTTTTTGTATTATACAAACATCACAAAACCTGAAAAATACTTTGAGGGAAACAGCAACAAAAATTATCGACTTAGTTATTCACTCAATAGCTTGCTGAGCAAAATGGCCTAGAAGAATTACCTACCAAATTGCGCTCTAAGCACACGGCGTTGTAATCAGGTCTACATCCCTATTGTGCTAAGAGGTGTGCAAACAGAGTTTGATATTCAGAACAGATTATTATCTTTTAAAAACAATATACAAAAACTACAGATCATAAATGAGCAGAGGAAATGGAAAGAAAAGACAGATAAAACATGGTAAGTACATCTGCTTGCATAGATGGATTTGTATCATCTTCCTGATAAATTACAAACAAACAAACAAAAAGCTTTAGATGCAGGTAACAGTCAAACCTTTAAGCATAATTAAGTAGCAATTAGTAATTTAAATTTCTCTTAAGACTACCAAGTAAATGAGTACAGAGGATTAGTATAAGAAGGGATCTGCAGAGATTATGATGAGTTGTTCATATATAAGAGTACACCTGTAAGTAGGGGACATAAAGTACTATGACATAATCAAAAGAAAATGCTATCACAAACAGTCTTAGCAGTCCTCTGTTTTTGGTGAAATTTGTAAGAGGCAATATCTGGCCAGAAACCACCAGACATGAAAGCTGACCAAAAAGATAACTTGATTAAGAACTTTTTAGAACAAGAGAAGCAAAGAGATTGCTTGATTGGTACACACTCCCAGCTTTGGAAAGACTATCATCTCCTTTATCTATAGGTCCCCTAAAACAGAGATTTTAATTAGCATTGTATAACTTCACAAATACGAGATTGTAAGTTATTTATCAAGGCTGACATTAACTCTACAAGCACTCTTCAATATTTATTACTTTAAGCTCGCTGCAAGTGGCCATGCCTATTTGTACATGCTGTGAATGACAGCAAGCAAGAGGGGAGAAAATAAGTTTATCCTCTAGAATGAAAAGTCTCTTACGTGATAGATGACTATTTTCATTTACATTGATCGTTTGAAGGTACATACACATCTTTTGTAGAGTGGCATTAATTAAAATAGGTTTGTGCCCATGTTGAACACCAAGTATCTCCTATTACAGCTGTATAGGTACACAATTTTTAAAAGAACATATTAATTTGATACCTAATGTATTGCCTCTAAATGGTAAAAATAAAGTAAGATTAACTGTGTACACAATTGACAAATTTATTCCCACAGTATTTAATAGCTTCCACTAGTAATTTACTCTATCATGATCACCAGGGCCAAAACACATGGTAATGATGACTTAAATTACCTAATCACTCTACAGGAAGATTTGTTTCTACTCTCCTGAAGACATCAAAATCCTTGCCCAGTACTGTTAGAAAAGTGTCTTACTATTAAATACTAGCTCATGCTTTTCATTTTACTGTTGCTTAATATATTACAAATATCAATACTGCACATCTGTAACAAATACCCAAGCAGCTTAAAGTACATTAGGAATACAGATATAATTAATTTTCAACAGGTTTATTGATTGCAGTAGATAGATTAGGCCAATTGCTAAGAAAGGAGGCCCACAGCAGAACAGGAAACAAGACACATGCCTCCCAGTTCTTTCACTTTAAATGCTAGCATAAGAAGGTTAATAGCATGAATTGCTTCAACTCCCGCACATGGACATGTCCTGACTTATGTAAGAAAAAGAAAGATGTTTCAACCTACAACTTAGCTTTGGCAGTCATTTCTACAACAAGGACCGAATCCTCTTCATATACCTTGAAGATCAAGATCAAACCCCATCCACTAGAGCTTTCAGCTCTTGCAAAACTACATCCGGAGGACAGCTCTATATCCACATGGCACAAAGCTGAAATTACAGAGAACACTGAGAGGTCAGTACTGCTTCTACAGGGAGGAAACAAGGACTGAGAAATAAAGGACAGAGCTTGGAAGCAAGTGTCAAAATATCTTAGACAATCAGGACATGCGTCTGCAAGCTGGACTTCTTTTAATGGACGGCTATGCAGACCTTTCTCCAAATAACTACATGGCTACATCTCACTGCTTCTCTGTGCAAACTAGCAGTGAGAAATAGCAGACACTTTCCAAGTATTTTTGCCATTCTATAGCACCTTCACCCATAAGCCCATAATCCATGCAAATCTGCAATTTCACTCACCAAGCATTAAACCTCAGTAACAGGCAGCCTAATTGCAGGGAATCCCTTAAGATGACAGTCAGTCCAGCCTCTTTAGCCCAGCATACACAAAGCAACTCTGAAGTGAAGCTAATAAACCCCTCTTAAGAGGGCATACACCTTTTATACTGATCATACAGTGAGGGCTTAGTCCTCCCAGGTGCTTTATATCATACTGAGCTTCTCCAACCTGTTCCAGCTTGTTCACCCAAGTTCTTTTATTTTAAATGCTAGCACAACTGTTCAAGTGAACAAGCTGGAACCCCCACCCTCAGCAAAGAGGGTGAATTGCTTACGTGTGTTTTCTGTGAGATCTAGGAGGCCCAGAATTAAAGTTCTGAGGTTAATATTTTATTTGTTCCCCATTCTCCTTTTTAGGCTTTATTCTCCCCTTTTTGAGTTTTACTGAACTACTCTGCTTGAAAAGCAATGATATCACTGGTCAACCTAAATTCTGTATTAGTGACAATGAGTTCTAGGATTTTGTCTGGGTGTTGTTGCCAATATGACTGCACAGGGAGTTTCTTGACTGGTGTTGGAAGCGGGGAAGGAGGAGGGCTAGAACCAAGGATCAGCTTCAGACAACTAAAGTGGCTGTGAAGGCTGGCCTGCACGGCCAGTGGTTTGTTTCAGTTTCCCCTCAGGAACAGCCTTCCTAAGGTGTCACTTCCATGAGTTAACTGACCATCAGTTAATGTGATATGAAACAAAACTAACCTCACCCAAAGCCTTAAAAAATACAGCAGATGTACTCTTTTTTTTTTTTTTTTTTTTTTAATATCGTCTGGTGTGTTCAGATGGGAGCAATTCTAATGCAATCCTGAATTCAAAGTGTAGAAATAAAAATAATAAAAAAAAAAAACACTAAAAATGGCAAAAGGGAGAAAAACTAAAGGTGCAATTTGATGATGAAATCACATTAACACTGAGTGGCAAAATTGGTTTCAAATCATTAAGCTGTTGCACAGCTCTGTAACCTAGTGTTGCCACTATGAGTAACAGATCAGTCTTTCTATTAACTCTGCAAGGCTACAAGATAGCAGCTTGCCTCGGTTTGCTTTATGTCTACCTGAAAATTTGTTTTGGCTTAACAAGCTGTAATAACAACTACCTAGTGACCAGATAACTGCTATTATTTAGCCTGATTTGCCTTAGCTTTGTATAATTATGTAGTATAACCTCTATTAAAATTTCAACACAGCTTTGTAGCTAACAGATAGTAATTAGTAGTTGTTATTCTGTGTATAATGAGCTACCTATGATCCTAAAATAAAAATGCAGCAAAATTTGTGTAGACCTGGAGTGATAGTATCAACCTTCAAAGTACAGAGAGATGGTGTTGGAAGAGCCAGGACTATCAATCTATCTTGGGTAGTCACTTACAGGCCACTAAAGAATGCAACCTTGACAGATGGTTCATTAATGAATAAATAAATAAATGCCAAGTATCCAACATCTCCAAAACATACCACATGCCAAACCTACCATCAGTAAATCTGGATGTAATATAAACCAAATTAAAAAGAAACAAGGTGTTAGAAGAGCATGCGTATTACAAGAACATATTAGGACAGCCTCAAATGGACACCAGAGTGAAGGGGAAATAAACCATTAACATCACACTCTTCCCAGTGAAGGGCTCAGGATGCAGGTGATTCATTACAACCTGCTCCTGCCTCCCTTTCTGTTTGCGCATGGCTGAAGCAGAGAAGACCCTAAAGAGACATACAAAGGGTAAGTATAACATCAGAGAAAAGGGACAGGCGTTAGGAAGCGTATGTATAACAATTCAAGCTTTTTCTATAATATCCTTCTTTTTCTTAATATGTAATAATTAGTTCTCAAATAATAAAAAAAAAATTTGATTAAACTGTTAAGGTTTCACTTAGACTCACAATAAATTTCTTACTGTTGCACAGAAGGTGTGCAATTCACCTACAAATTGCAGTTCAAAACTTGTAAAACAAAGTGGAGGAGATAACCTTAATTCAGACTCAACAGCTGCTAGCAGCAGTAATGATTTCTCATATGCTTCAAAAATCAGTGAGTCTCCTTCCTATTTTGCTTCTAATTTAAAAAAAAAAAAAAAAAAAAAAAAAAGTAGGTGTTTAATAAGTGTATTGAACAAATGAGAAATGTGGGAGTTTTGACCCCTACACACCTCACCCCATTAAATGATTAATTAGTCTGTATAGAGCTGCCTGCTGTGACTCTGGGAGCATGGGCCTCTTTGGCAGGCCTTGCCCTGAGGCAGGGCCAGAGGCTAACCCAGTTTCTTATTACATCTCAGACTGAAGTAAGTTATCTGTAAGGTCAGACCACTGAATGCTTCAATCCAAGGGAAAAGGGATGAAATAAAAAACAGTATGTTCTCGTGTCAAGGTAGATGTCAGCAGCTATGAGTCCGTATCATCTATGACTAAGCCAGGCAATATTTTTATTTTAGTAACAGTACAGAGAGACAGTGTCTGAGACACTGCAGCTACCACTCATTTAACAAATTCAAAATTAGACACAAAGTTATTTTCAACTTTGTTTTAACTTGGCTTTTATAGATTTTCTTCCTTTTATTCTGAACCTAGTCACATCACGAGTAAGTGCACCGAAACAGATTTATGAGAACAATGTACAAAATAATTCACTTCTGCTCAGAGGGTACCCGCTGTAGGGATAAACCAAAACCATCTGTTTGTTATTGTTCCTGCCACCGTGAGACCGCATACATACTTTATTGTTTCCTATGTACAAAGGCACAGAATTATCAGACACACTGCAGCACTGCTTTCTGCTTTGTATAAGATGGGGCACGCCAGCACTGCAATGCTCTATTAGAATAGGGGAGGTCTTGGATCAGCAGTGGCGCAACATGAGGATGGTTGTGCAGCCTGTGCCCTACCTGGCATGTGCAATGAAAAACCCCTCATTTTTCATCAGAGTCTTAATCTTCACAAGGATAATTACAGTATTCCTCGGTAATGGTAAATACACAAATTGTACTCTCCTCTGCAAGACAAAGATAAGCTGTTCTTTATGTTTCAACAAAAATGAATGTATGATTGGAACAAAAAGATACGCATCCCAGCCTAAGTATTAGCATTATATAACATCTTCTAAAATATTTCCACAAAAATGGAATGTGCTTTATGTTCAGCATCCTGACAGTCATCTTATGAAAATGCTTGGGAGACCAAAAAAAAAAAATTTTTTTTTTCTCTTTTTCAATTGTCCCCTCTTTCGGGGACACAAAATATCAACCATAAATCATCTATATTGTATTAATTTTTATATTAAATCCTTAGCATGGAGTAAAGTATCTAAATGACACCTGTCTGAAATAATATCCAGTAACACAAACGTTAGCTTGATGAAGTCTTCACCGTGAATTTCAAGTGTGTGTTACAGACAAGTGATAAATTACAATCTATTTATCAGCTTAATTATTTGAATAGTTCACTTCATATTTTTTTCGTGGTAATTACTGACTTCCATACCACTGTGTAATTGAAACAATGGTAAAGAAAAAAAAAACATCTGGAGCCACTGAAATCGGCATGTTAGAATTTGGAAGCCTTTTGTACTCAAGAAAGTTTGGCGAAAGTGACATGTTGCTTCATAGTTTTATGGGGACAGTACAAATTCACTATTTTAGATCAGTCAGCAAATGAGAAACTTCTGCACTTGAACCCTAGGAGTGTGATGCTTCCTTCCAGAATTATTTAAATAGAGATTTGACACAGTTTACAGTCTATAAACTAAATCCCAAGAACTCCTGCCTAATCCTCATTTTGTTCCTACAGCTAGCAAAACAAGTTTTGGTTGTGGTAATGTGGTTATATTTGTGTATATTGTTTATCAGAACAAGTAGCATTTATAATAATGCATAAAGCAAGAAAAACATATTTTACACTAGTTTTGTATACTTATTCTTGCTGAGAAAGGCAGTCATTTATTCTGCCTTGCAGAACATATAATCCTTTTTACCATTACGATCCACCAGGATTTAAGGACATTGGACACCTCGTGGGACAAGACCTGAAAGCATTTCAGCAACAGTCCTCTCCTAGTAAACTTCACAGTCCCTCTTGGGCTCCACTTCTGGAATGATTTTATCTGTTATTTTTAGAACTGACAATACTCATTTTCACATCCTCCTTTCTAAAGCTGGCGAAGAAAACCGCAAGGGTGCATGAAGTATTGTATGAAAATAAGGAGGGGGATTCGATTCCTTCCCCTTGTTCTTCCAGTCGTGTAACAAAGCGGGAGTGTTCTGTACAGGACGGTCCTCTCTTTGGCCACTGTGAAGTGCCCAAGCCCTACATCCCTAATTTGGCCTTGGTATCCTTGTTCCTTCTTTCTCTGCATATTAAAACCCTACAAAGTTTTGGGGAAGGTAGGCACATTATTCAGGAAAGCGGAGGTCTAATAAATAATCAAACCAAATACAACCGAGCTGTGGGTCAGCTGTGGAAACCACCCAACATGCCCCTACCGTTTCAAAACTTTGCTACAGGTGTTTGTTAATTCACTCTGGTCTGCGTAGCTTTCACCAATGCTCTATTTCTACTTGGTGCTATTTTCTGTTGATTTCTGTGGATTTTCTGAATCCAGAGCACTGAGAATATTTAGTGTGTCTTTACTTTCATTTTACTAAGAAAACAGGTGTTTAGTAGGCACAGGCCATCTCACAGGGAGGGGGAAGGAGGGCAGTCAAATTAGTTTTAGGTTCCCCGTTGAACTGAAAAACAGGCGAAAAAAAAATAACCTGAGATATGAATAGAAATCAAAGTAAAAATCCTAGACTAACCTCAGCAAATCAGCAGGTGCTTAATTGCTTAAAAAGAATTAGAAGGTGACAGACAACAGATTTATACTAGAATTTCCCAGCATGGTGCAGAATTTTGAAGAACACCTTGATCAAATCTCTCATGTCAGCAAGGCTAGCATGAAAAGGAAAAGTGTTAATATCTGAGCAGATGCAACTGGAATGCACAATCCCTGCTCCTCCCAAATGTATTTTGCTGTGGCAGGTACGTGCTGCAGCATCCCCATTCCATGAAGATTAATACACTGCAGCCTGAACAAGCTGAGGCCTGGACCTCGCATCACATTTGCTCCTGGAGAGAGCAGAGATTGAGGAGGGAGCAGAAAAGGTCTGTCTGCCCAGTGTGACATGCTCGTGTTTGCCCGCTTGTCTTAGCAAACCACACTGCGCACATGTTAAAAGGTAAAAACTGAAATCCAGAAATTAGGTCTTTCCAGCCACGCAGTCACCAATCACTAAATAGATCACATGAAAGGGAACAATACATAGTGTTCCCATTATATTGCACTTCAATTCATTCAGATTTTGAAGGAGAAATTTGCTTCTTTTGACAAAAATCTGATAATCTAAAAAGGTTTTTTATTCTACCACCTTCCTGCTTTATTTGCTCCTCACATTAAAATTCCTTTTATACATATATAAAAATAATAAAAAAAAAACAAAGCAAGGAAGTTATTTACATAATATTTTACATACCAAACTCCTTATGAGAAATGAGAATATTAAAATTTCAAAAGTACAGTCACAGCAAGTGGTAGGCGAGGAATGAAGATAAATCAAATCCTATTTCTTGCCATGCTGTGAAAAGACGGCTGGCTTTTAATCATCCTGATGTGCCATATGTAAATTCCATCAAAGAAGAAGTTTGGTAAATGTTGTATTTCATAACCGCAGGGAAGGAAACTATTTATAAACATCAATTAAATGATATAATATAGTCTAAAGCCATTAATAATAAAACTATTAATCTAGGTAGACATTGCACTCATATCAAACAGCTTTTTTTTTTTTTTTTTTGTAGTTTTTATCAAACTCATAAATACTTAAGAAAATACTGCATTTTTCTACTCAAGGTCATTCTAAACTGTTTAGCAAATTAGTTTCCTTGCTACTAAATTAAATTGTTCAGGAAAAATGATCCATAAAGCACTCATAAACCTAGACTGACTTTCTGAAAGAAAAACATAAAGTATTTCAGACAGCACCTGAGTTTTTTGTGTGGGTCAGAAATCTGTAAAGTAATAGAGCCAAACATATTAGAGATATATGTATGAATACGTGTATATGTGTATGTACCTGTATATGCCTCTATGTATACACATTTACGTATGCAGCTTAAATGCTAACTCATGTTATGCTTTGTGACTCTCAGAGAATACCTTGTGATAAAAAAGTCATCAAAAGGACAGAGCTATATGGCCTAATATTGTAAAAAATCTATTCTCAGCTTCCATAGGAATAAATAAATAATAATAATGATAACATTAATAAACTACAATTGTACATCAGATTGTGCCAATCTACTTTTCCATTGGAAGAAAGCAAATTCATTTTAAGGTATTAAAAATCGTTACATCTCACAATATTCCCAGGAAGTCCATAACCATCAGTGCCATAGTGGGGAAAGCTCTGGTATAGAACAGAGGATATCAGCTCACGAACAAGTATGGTAAACTTAGAGTTGATTTTTTTTAGCCTTAAGCACTAGACCAGCTCTCAGGAGGGTCTGTATTTATTTATATTTTGTTTCTATTGATATAAAAGACCCATGTAGTTCACAGCCTCATCAGCAAATTTATAGAACTTCCTGTCAGTGTTGGCTTTCCGTGCCACAGGTACATTTTCAGATACATATTTAAAACCAAAGATTTAATTCAAAGGAATTTTGTGAAGGAATCAAAAAAAAAGAAAAAAAAAGAAAAAAACCTCCCATTTTTCAGCACACTCAGCAATGTCTGTGTGCACAAACTGAGACCTGTCCTATCTGCCTTGTGATTAGGAAAAATTTAATGCTTCACCTCTTGGCAATGTTTGCTGTTTTGTTATAACTGGAGTGTAGATTGAATGACAGGTGACATTTCATAAGATTTAAATAAGGTAAGAAATTAATCAAATTAACATATTGCTTTTCTAAAGTATAATGAGTCATTTGCATATAAAGTGCAATCGAGTCTGTAAATACAAAATGAACTTCAAATTACGGAGGACATGGTGAACTGCGTTTCTTCCATTTTAAAAAGCATATGCTGCCTAGATAGCTTTTAAAACCACGAAACTCTGGCTAATTTATACAGCTGTTTCGGCTGATGAAGTGATCCGCTTACCCCCCTAGAGATCACAGCATGGAAAATACCATGCTGTAACATTTTAGGAGACCTACGGAGCTGCTTGTACATTAGCTGCAAAGACCCTTCTAGAAGAGGGAAATGCACTTATAAATTATATTCCACGGGTAATCTCCAGGTCTGATTCTGTGAGAGGAATTGGGCAGAGCCTTGCACACACACAAAATGCCTTGGAGGTCACTGACAACTTGGGGAAGAGAAGGATCTTCTGCCACGGCCTCTGCACAATTACAACCTTCGTGAGGGTGTAGAGCAATCAGGACACAGAGCTCTACATAGAAAACAGAGGCAGCAAAATAACAAATCTACCAGAACTGGTAAGAACGGTGAATAAAACACATCATTAAAAAATACAGGAGGGAAGTAGGACTTAAAAATTAACCAGCAGGTGTTTCAAAGCTACAAGCTACATTCCTATTTAACAATTTTGATGGTGTTGCAACCATACAATGAAACATATAAGCTGATTTTGCTAATGAATGCAACTCTATCTGCTTAAAATTTATTTGCAGTGTAACAGAAGGATTCAGCAACTGCAAACTGTAACTGGTGCTCCTGTCTACAGAAGAAAGGACAGTCTTTCATTTATGAACTGAAAAGAGCTGGAACTTTTTAAAGCTGCAACATAAAGCTGGAAAATAAAAACATGAACATATGGTGTGTAACCACATAAATACAGTGATTTTTGTCATATAAACTGAGCTATACTACTAATTCATTGGGTCTGGCTTTGCACAAAGACTTTCATGAATTATCTATATATATATGTATTTATATATTCACGTGAGTTCATAACTCTTAAAAAAATGAGAATTTTATTCTTGGAAAGAAAAAGAAAAAATGAATAATGACCTAATAAATACTTTACTAATGAATACTGCAAGCTTTAGTGTCAAGAATAATAGCACATGCCTAAAGTTGTTTGCTACCTGTTTTGCTTATGCAAGAAGAAACAGAAACCAGGAGTTTAAACGCTGTATGTAGATCTGACAACAAATTCCTGTTTTTTTTTTTCTTTTTCTTACTTCCTCCAACTGCACCCACTGCTCCTTCTGCATGCATACACTATACTGACAAGCTGCTTTAAAGGCAGACCTGAGTCTATATTACATTTTGCTCCACCAATCCTCTCCTTAAAAAAGAGCAAATTTCCTATGCTGCCTTCCTAGTTGTAGAAGAGGACTCCAGCCTGGACCTCCCATGTGTCGGTATGCAAGGCGGACCACTGGGCTCACAGGTGCAAACCAAACTGATGGCATGAAAATATTCTCCTAAAGGGCACATACGTGACATTCTGTGTCAAACAACAGGGCAGAGGACTTGAAAACATGAAGAAACTCCTCACTCCATTCTAAAATCTATCACATCTTACACCATTTCACAGGCCCATAGACTGGTGCGGGAACAAACAATTTAGGATCTCCTATTCTAACCAGCCTGCTTTTCAAAGTTGTCTAGAGGCATGACTAGATAAATGATGAAACTATCTGGAACGTTGCTTCTTTTCAGAGCAAAGAAAGAGATGTAACCATTAGTGCAAAGAGTAACATATCCCAAATATTGGTTACAGTCTTGGACCAAAACTAGTCTCCAACACAACAATGCCTCTTAAGGGCACTTTTGGGGCATATATATATATTTATGTATATATATAAAAGATTGATTGATTGATGGATAGATAGATAGATATGATAGGCATAGATATACGTTTGTACATATGCATGCAATTATCCAATAGTTAGATTAAACTAATACACTAATATGAGAGCACTAGTGTTGAAAAACTCTTCACTTATTTTCCTAGTCTGATCCATTTGAGCCAGGCTGTCCAATATTATTTGCAGTCTTATAGATGGTTTCTGTTTGGAGGGGAAAATATGAATGGAATTAGTATTTTTGTGACACACAAGCATTGCTAATAGCATATACATTCATAATAACCCAAATAGATTCCTTCCTGACTGAATACAGTAGGATTTTTACATTTCAGTCTTGAGAAAGCATGCATCTATCAGGAAAAGGTCTTTTAAAGAACTTCCTTAACTGCTTACAGTAATGTTGCAAGTGCCTCTGTGATATCGTTTTAGGCTTCTTTGCTAGGCCTATGTTACTTTTTTTCTATAGAAATAATTATACGTCTGTGACCACATCTGCCTCCATATTTTCATATGATTTTGCTATTACTTCCAAGCTGCATTTTCTGTAATGCTTATTTCATTTCTCCCTCTTCTGCAGAGAAGTTCAATTTCTTTTTCCGTTTCTTCTCTGCAAGGGCTGACTAGCCCCAGTTTTGAGGGATATAAATGAATGTTCATACTCCTTGCTTCTTCACTGTCTCTATCCTATCCCTACAAATACTCACAACTTTGCATAGTGCTTGCTCTCTAAGTTCTCCCTGAAGACTTTAATTTCCTCATTCATTTCTAAAAGTAAAACCACAGTTTTGTATTGCAAATTTAATTCCTAGAAGAGACATGCAGCAACTCAAGTGTATCTGTATTAATGCTAAGGAAGAAAACATTTGGGAGAAGGAATAAGGGCAGGAGGAGAAAAATAGTTGCACATCAGCACAACAGGGATAGAAGCTAAAACCCTATTAAACTCTTAATAGAGATATTTAAACTAAAATACCCCTTTGAGTGAAATTCTGCACTAATTTGTTACCTTAGACTTCCCTGTCTCCTTTCTCGCATCCTACCAGTGAACCCTGGGCCGCATTGAAGCCTCCTGCAGGGCAGCCAGCACTGAACCCCTTTACTGCCTGACTCACCACGGGACCGGAGTGGACCCCGTGCGCTGGGAGCCTGCAGCAAGGGGGAACGTGAGGTGCTGAGCCCAGGCCTGGCGGGCAGCTGAGATGATAAAAGACTACAGAAAGGATAAAGTGGATGGATAACCAACTCGGCTTCCGTCTCCTCTTCTCTGTGAAGAGCGTCTTCAAATCAAATTTTCTCAAACCAAAATATTACAAGAGGGGGCTTTCCATTAATTAACTGGGAGCTGAAGGAATACACATAACCTATCAAAGTCTAAACAGCTCAACCTCCAGCATTTTCTTCACTGAAAATCCTCACCGGGAAAATGAAATAAACATCCATATTAAACACACTCACCGAGTACATGCACTCTGTTCCCACAGTAATACTCACGCACAGAGAGGGTGCCCATCAGAAACACTACCTATTCTGGATGCTTCTGTAACTAGTTTAGACTGACAATGAAAATCAAAGAACCCTCAAGAACAAACAAATTCATTTCCATTAGAGGACTTTTCACTACGGGAGTCACTTTACCGAACAGTCATGCTAAATTTACTATTACAAAGTAACATCATTTTTTTCCAGAGAACAAAGTTATTGCTAAGCGTCATGCACCTATGTTTCTTTGATTGCTTACTTTCAGTTTGCTTTTATCCGTAGCACCTAGTGCCAGCCTTAACAGAGAAATAAATGACTTAATGGATGAGAGTTGAATGCTACAAAAAAAAGCAAAGCATTCAGTCTTGCCAGGGAGGACTGCTGGAATTTACATGCAGACTTCAGAGCAGGAGAAAGCAACCAGCTGCTTGTGCAATGACACTTTTCAGGGTCAGGTCACTATTTCTCAAAAGAGCAGGTAGAGAAAAAGAGAAGAAGAAGAAAGGAGAAGACTAATAAAATGCAATTGAGTCGATGCATACTTCTGCATGTGTACATGGACACAATAGCGGAAAAAGAAACTTATAGGGAAAGAGCTGAGTGAAAAATTATTTTCTTTGTAAGCCTCGGAAGCTCTATTACCAAAGGTAGGGCATCCAATGTATTAAATAGTCCACATACAAGTAATTCTTCAGTATTTCTAGAAATTGCAGTGTGTCCCTTATGTCACAGATGTAAAGCAACATCAGCAGCAAACAAGTCAAGAAACAAAATGGTAAGCGAGCTGACCAGTGGCCGAGCGAGCTGAACCAAGCCATTCATTCAAAAAGCACCCGATCACCCAAATCCTGGAGCCTTCACTAAGTCTAATCATCCTTTGAGTAACGAAAAAAATGACAGCAGTGCAAGCTTTGACTGAAGCAAAGCAATATTTAACACTATATATTTTATCTATAATTGTATCCAAAATGCATCATATATTCTTTTAAAGAAAAATGATACACAATGGCAGCTTAAGAATTCCATACACATTTTTTATCAGGTTTTATCTCTGTCAAAAAAGAAAAAAAAAATGCTATGCTTAGCCAGAGGTATTTTGCTACCAGCTACTCCATGGTAAGTCCCACTAAGCAAGGATTTCTATGTTCATTTATTTCGAACTAAATCCATGCAAACAAGAGCAATTTAAATCCTTTTAGATCTCCTGCACATTATAACTGGGCTTTCATCTAAATATATGCTTATCTTGTACTGGCCCACTATTTTAATAAATCTCAAACTATAGGTAATAACCTCTGCCAAGAAACAGTACAAGATGCACAGATGGTTTCCCAGGAAAACACTGCAGCTTTATAAAGATTCATAGCGTGTAACCATCTCAATTACTGCTTATTGAATAAAACAGAATAAAGAGGGCTAAGAAGAATATGGCGCATACTTCATTTTCAGGGGAAGAAGTTAAGGCTATAAGATCAGAAGTTAAGTTATAGTTTTGTGCACTGGCCAATGACCTGAGGTTAATTCCACTCAACTTATTTTAAATGAAAAGTCTAAAACACCACGATATTGTGTCCATAATAAGACAGGTTACGTATCCATTCTTTACATATGTCACCTACTGAAAGCAAGGTTGCTTTGCTGGAACTCTCTGGTCATATCTGGTGCTACAACTCATTCCACAGCTTCACTTACGCTACATCATTTAACACTAAGTGGGATTCTCACCTTCTGCACCCTTTATGACATGCATGTTAGACAGAAGCAATAATACACAAAAATCCGACCGGGAATTTTAATGAAAATATGCCATGGTATGAACCGGGCAATAAATAGGGTTTATGATTTTAAATTGAATTAGGAGGCCTTGCAAAGGTAACAAAATTGTCATTTAATTAAATGTACTAATTAAACTCGGAATTTCTCCCCCTGAAGCTTTTGAATGAAAAGGATTATTAATGTTTTATGCAGCACTCCAGAGACAACAGCTAGGCTGACAAATGTAAGTATGTGCCACTGAGTAAATTATCATACTGCCATGTGTATATCTGCATCCTGCATAAACTGCAACTCTCTACAGAGAGGGCTGTTCCTTGGGTGGACCTGTGACTCTGGTGTCCTCCTGTTCCCACAGGCTCACTCTCAGCTGCATATCTGGCAGATTCGCTGCGTTTGGCAGAGGCTCATTGCTGTATCGAAAAAGCTGAGCAGGGAAAGAAAGACAAGATAAGGGAATTGGGGTGTCTCTGAGGAAGAGATGAGAGCAGTCCATGCCCTGGGAAGTGCAAGCCTCCTGGGAGATGGGAGATCCCAGAGCAACTAGTCTGCAAATCAGTCGCACACAGGGGCAAGTGCTGCTGCAGCATTCCCAAAAGGTGACTGTGGAGTTGGCAACATCCTCAGTTTCTGCCGAGAAACAATGTGATCGCTGGGGATGGAGGTGCTAGGCAGGATGTGACGGGTGCCCCAGGCTGGTGGGAGACTGCACAGCAGCAGACCCCCCTGCCCCTGCACGAAGGGGCTGCACGCTGCTGAATGCAGCTCCGAGGAGGGAGGATGCCATGTAAAGACATTGCACTAGCAATGTTAATGGTTAACAAAATAGGCTGCTCTGCAGCAGTCTGCATTTTACCTAGAAGCGTGCATCATTCTGAAATGTCCTTCCCAATTCTGCATGCACAATGAGGCAGCCTGCATTCCTTTGCCTTCTCTAACTTTGCTATTTTTCACAGCTGATTCTTCCTACAGTTAAGGCTGAAAGTCATGGCACTTTGCCAAAGTGCATACTCCATCTAAATCCATTTAGATGAATATTCCATCTAAACAGAGCACCTGAGGTGTTTTGCTGTACTTTCTTTACACAGATTACTGTGATTTCATTTGCATGTGTACCTGTGCAAACATGCTTAGAAGTAAGAAAATGCTAAGATGAGGGACCAAGCAAAGGCTTTAAAAATCGGGATAAATGGGGAGAAAACAAATTATTTGGCTTTTGATAAAGGCTTTTTTACTCATCTACAGAGTAAATCACCATAAATTGTTTTAAAATAACCATTCAAATAAGGCCAGATGATAATAAAAGAAAGCATTTCCCATGACAGTTTTTGTATTTATATACTGACCTTCTTCCAAATTTTTCAAAATTTTGAAGGATATGCTGTTGTGTTTACAGTGAACAGCTTTCAGCCTCTGACAGTTTGCAAAATTATCAACATTTTATTTCTGTTTTACTGTTTGTAAATCAAATTAGAGTAGAATTAAAATGACAGAAGAAGATGGATTTAAGGATGCAGTAGGTAGACATCTGCTGGACTCAGGAAAGGGGAGTGCGAAGCAAAGTGAAAAGGGAGAAATTAAAGTTTCTCAGCATTCTCTGAAACAGAAGATATTAATCAAGATGGTATGGTTATACAAAAATAAATAAATAAATAGGCAAAATCTCCTATAGACATATTAGCCAAGGACTATAATCTTAGGTTTTATTATGCAGCCACAGTCTGAAGCTTGGAATAGATAGCATGGTCTCTCTAAGGCTCTGCCTCCTCATCTTTAGTGATTTAAGAAGTTCCTGCTCCCAGCTGTCTTCCCTTCTCCTCTGGCAGGCGATATGACCCATGTAGCAGAAGCCGAATAAAAGGATTTACTCCTCAGCTGTCACCCTTTAGAGTGTGGCAGACAAATATAAGCTTAAATCATTGGTGGCTGAATTAAATATTCAGCCTATAAAAGGCAGCAGTAAAGGCCAGACACCACATCTGCCAGAGACTTAACCTCTGGTGAAATGGGTGAAAAACAGAGTGACATTTTATACTACGTCTTATATTGACCCACTGAAGTTCTAGACACAGACGTTTTAAGCTCCTTATCCAACTCAGAAAAGCTCTTCGGTACATACCTCAGTTCATCCAGCAAGCATCAAACACATCAAGACTAAACAGACTCAATCTTCTGTGACATTAAGGACTTGTTTTAATGGGATTAATCATGTACCAAAATGAGTGGCTGGATGAGACCTTGTGAAGAATGCAAAACGCAACTAAAGAGACCAGGACCATCTCTTGAAGAATTGCTCCATGACAGGCTCCATGCTGTTATGGAGGGGAAGATACTTAGACTGAACATCATTTCCCAGCTTCTGTTCTGTGGTTCTCCTTGGCAGTGCTGCCTGCTGCATAGTGCCAGTATCATCGAGCTTTGCCAATACCAAGATATTTAACTAACAGAATGGGGAATGAAATTATTTTGCCCTTTCTACACCAAAGTACAGGAATGTAAAGTATCAATTATCACAGTACATTTTGCTCTTTTTTTCTTTTAAGGAATAGTTTCCTCCTCTCTCCTTGGTAGTTCAGCTAGGACTGAACCACGTGTTGAGGAATTCTTTCCAGAGAGAAATGAACAACTTTTGCAAAAGAGTTTTCAACAGTGAGTATTCCAGTGGCTCTTAGAGCAGGACATGAGAGAGAAAAATATAGGATAAAATTTCCCTTTTACTGCTACAGTTGATACTTTGGCAAACAACAAATTCAACAGATTTTCTTCTAACTGTCAAAGATTACCATAGGCTTTTGCTGGAGACCAACAAATTTGGTCTGTATATAAAATGTTCAGCCAATTATTTAACACAATTGTCCAATACTAAGCACTTGACACAGGTACATAGCTGTAGATCAGACAATGAACATCAGCATCATAATAAGTCTTTTCTTTTAATGTTTCTAAAGGTGAACAAAACAAATTCAGACTTTTTTTTTTTCTTCCATAACCTCAGAAGCAATTTTTTACAATAAAGGACCCCACAGAAAGAACATTATATTACTTATGCATAGGGGATTGAGGTATCATGACATTTGGAATGGGATAAATAATACCCACCAACAAGTTTTGGTAAGGAATAAGTTATAGTATTAATCTAGACAGAGAACAAGGTTCACTTTAAGGGAACCTAATAAATGTGGGGTAGTAATGTGATTATGCCTTCTTAAATCAGCTTCAACCAGCAATGCTGGCACAGAGCTGGCCACAGGCCAGCAGGCAGCACATGGATGCAGATTACCTGGTTGACTTGCAGAGTTTCAGAGAAAAACTGGGCTTTCATTCCTAGTGCTACCTAAGCAGAACCTATTCACAGTGAACAGGGGCCAATCTGCTTTTTCAGTGTAGCAGAGGGCTAGGACTACTATATGACTGTTCTTTTCTGCAATGAACTCTGTCAAACCAATATTCAAAAAAAGGGGAAAAAATCTTTCTATGACTGGGTGACAGCAATGCAAAACTTGAATAGTCAAATCAAGGGGAAAAAATGAGCACTGATGAAAAGCTGAGTGAATCAGATGAGGAAGAGTTAGTTGATTCTGTTCCACCAAAATTTGCTTTTTGGTTTGAAACCCTGTGGTCTGGAAAACAACATACTTCCACTTACTTTTGAATGCATCAAGAGTAGCTTAATTTTCAAGATTTCTTGTTAAATAATCCAGTTAATTGTTATTTGACTGATACAAAAACAGTTTTGAATTAGCTTTCTAGATTCATTTTTACTGAAACTGTATGATTTGCAAACAAATATATTTTTGTTTAATTATTATCACAACAGCAGAGTAACTTTGTTGGCTTTTCTACTGAATAATTTGACTATTATAGGCAAGAGCTTTGTTCTAGTTTGCTATTGATTTGGGTGTGCATGCATAAATATTTTATGGTTTGTCATTGCACGCTAAACTGTGAGATGGTGATGTGTCCCATGTGAAGGACAATGCAGCATGACATTGCTCTTGGAGGAATTCCGAGGGAAGATTTTGGAATACTCTGCCAGCAATCTAAGCAGCACGTAAGTTACTTGGGATCTCCACCCAACACAGTATCTAAAACCATAGCACAGTAGCTTTAAGCTACAAGAACTCTAAAAAATATACTTCTACATTCATATCCTCATTGCGGAACTGAAAAAAGAATCTAGATTATATACAGAAGTAGTAATTACTTATTAAATGTACATAATAATTATTAAGTATATTTCTGAAGGCTATAATTAACTTTTTTCATTATACAGGGTATAATGGCAATTTGGAACTTTTTTCTTTACTTTCTAATTGTTCATCTATTTGGTGAAAGACTTGGATTTGATTTTTTTTTTAATATGCCCACTATAATAGCAATTATAATAACAGCAAGTTACATTTTGAAAAATAAAGCACAGAACGGAAAGGTTGACAAAAACATGTTTGATTCCGCATGCATATTTAATACAAGTGCACACTTTAACAACTGGATTTTATATTTGTGTTTCTGCAAACAACATTTATACTTCATTCATGGCATTAGATCATTTACTGGAATAAAGTCAGTATGCTTTTAACCTGATCATTTTGCTTATAGTCAAACTTAATTCCTACACTGGCAAGTAAGCAATTTCATTTTAAGGGTAAAGTCAAATCTTCTGTTCAATTACTTTTTTTTCTAGATTATGGATGCAAAGAAGGGGGGATTATCTGTTATCCCTACCCATTTTTATCTCAAAAAGACCATACCTCCATTCAGAATAAGTACAGAGACAAAAATCCAATTTACCCTAGTGTAACGTCATATATAAAAACTGTTTTAATGTTATTGGTGTATGCGAAAATCACATGAAACACCAAGGATTTCTACAGTTCATATAATGATTTATAGCACAAACTGTTGCCACATCTTAAAACTGAGTGGAAATCGCACTGGAAAATATGGTCACTAATTCCAATAGACTTTATATCACAAATTATCCACAATAGTTTATAACCTTATAACGTATTGGCTTAACACCTTAGGATGATGGTCAAGGCAGGAAAAGGGTGTTCCATGATGTTACGTAATTTTCTGTGCTATTTCATAAAATATGCAGTTATTAATGATATGCTAATAAAAACCCATTTGGTTCTCCTGAATATTGTTCTGGGGATTGAAATGGTTAAACAGAAAAGTAGTTTTAAGTTACGTGTTGGTTAAATAGCCATCAATATGTAGGGAAACATCTACAGCCACCCAAATCTTTTGTCTATGTTTGTATGGAGGATTTTAATAGCATTCAGTAGATGCTGTCATTATGTGAGGTTCTCTTGATTGCTCCTTCTTTATAATGGTAGCCAGGATTTGCATACATGTTAAGTAATAGTATGCCATTATCCTTGTGAAGAAGGAAATGGTACTTACAAGTGGACTTATTAATCCTGAATAATATGGAATGCCTGCTGTGGAAACAGGTTCAAGTGTATTGTGTATTGCACAATATTCTAATATTCCTGTTTAAAGAGGAACATTTTTATCTAGAAGTACCTTGGATTACAAAAAATATTAGATGTTATCAATCAGCATCGTATTTATCGCAGATCATACCACACACTCACATAAAGTATGAAATCACTGTGACTCTTAAAATGATCTCTGTTTTCACTGTTTGCTGTTAGATTGCTATACAGGCAAATTCAACCAAGTTATAGATGTCATTACTGGACATTGTTCTCATTACACGTTGCACTTCATACGGTACAAGTAAAAACAAAGTGACCGACCTAGGAAAAAATCCTGCAGTTCTGATAAAACACACTGTTCTTTCAGTTTCATTAAACCATCATGGTTATCAAGGGCATAGGAGACGTGGAAGAAAGGAAAAAAAAAAAAAAAAAAAGGCAAAGAAAGAAAAAAAGAAAAAGGTAAAAATCACCCTCCAGTTGGAAGAATTCTGTATGCCAATTTGTGGAATAATGTTAGAAGTGTTCCAACTTCATCGTTATTAAAAGTTAATGATGATCTCCATGATTAACAGATACTAATTTGACCAGAGACACACAATTCAGTTTCAAAACCTGCACTGCATCAATATTACCATCCTCTGCTGCAGGTTACGTGCTCCAAGATTAAAACAAATAACATATTACATTTAAAGTAAGAGCATCTGCTGGAAGTACATCACAGAACAGCAGATGTTGCTAAATCAATAGCTATTGATCTTCTGTGATCTAATGACACTGACAGGGCATTCAAAATGCAGCTGGACAAAGAAAGACAAACCAGTTCCAATTCTGTTCATAAAAGAACTCTGGATGACTTCTATTTTACCTAAAGAATCTTGAAATCTCTGTTCATTTCACCAAAACATATTTTTAGAAAGACATTTAGATTCATTACAGCATTCCACCTAACAGTAAAAGATTTATGATGTTTACTTGTCTTTACGTAGCTGTAGGATTTTATGTTTCCCAGTACCCAACTGTTTAGATACTGGAGACAAAGACGGAATCTCAATCACTGAAATTTGAATACAACATAATCAAAGATATGTTTGCATCAGTGTTTCTTGAAGTTGTTTTTAAAGATGATAGGACGAAATCAATGAAAAAGAAATTATAACTTTTGTTGGTTTAAGATCCTGTAAATTATGTTTTCTGGAAGGACTACAAGGACTACAAAATTACAGATTACTTATGGGGAAAAACAGATACCAATTTTAACATAATTTCCACAAAAAAACTAGAAAGTTGGAGGTAACAGGCATTCTACGGTATTCTGTCTTAGACGAAATCACTGCTGATTGTTTAACTACAAGAGACGCCTTGTTTCTTAGTTAAATAATCGATCTGACAAATTAGATTCAAATTGTCTATTTAACATAAACTACTCTTACAAGACTCATTCATACATCTTATCTAAGACCAAAAACATAAGAAAAAAAGAACTTTTTTAAAGTTGTCTATATTCAAAATGTATTTATAATATAAAACCCATAAGCTTGAGTAAAGAACTGATTAGGTATGGAAACTCTTTAGTATAGAAGCTTTTGATCCTTGAACCAGAAATTACCGAAAGTGTCATCTCCTGTCTAAAAACAGGTAAAGGAATTTGATTCTTTAAGACAGAAAGTCCTATTGAGTATTCATAGAATTAAAAAATGGTTTTCAGAAAGATATTAATAGTACTTTACTACTTCCATCTATCTCTTCCCTTTAGTCTTTTATTTTTAAGTCACTGTTCAAAATAATCATATTGTTGTCTTCATCTTTCTTTGTGTAGATACAGATATTCACAATACATCCAATATGACGACAACATGAATTAAGCACTTTTAACAGGCAAGAGTAGAATGTAGCTAATGACACTGATGCACAGCATGCTTCTTTCTATTAAATTGTCAACATTTGCTGAAGGTAGAGGTGTAGATGGTCACTCTTCCTCTGCAAATCAAATCTATTAATGATTTGCACATCTTTCATATGCAAGAGAATGTGATTTCCACACACATAAACACACAATTATAATCCCATCAAAGGTTTCAGATACCCAAAATCAATTACCTTGATGTAGTCTGACTACAGTGAGAACCCTGGTATTCTCTTACCTAGAACACACAAAGACACAGTTTTAGAATTAATGCACAGCATTATTCAAACCACACATTTTGTGCATTAGAAAAGAACTGTCAACAACCAGCAAGCTAGGTAGCAAATTCTGTCCTTTTAATATTCTTATAAGTCAAGAGATTTGATAGCATCTTCCAGTAAAGTCCTGACATTTTCCCTCTATGCTGGATGATTATAAACTGTATATTTACAGTCAAATAAGCACAAAAGCCAAATCATGCAACCAAAATCCATAATCTATGCTTGTTTATATCATAGTACCCTTGATTTAAATTCTTACTTTAAAACTTCTTAGTTTGCACTTTGTGTGTAACATTGTTTATACAAATGGACATGCATGGATGATTCTTTTTTCAAAATTTCAAAATCAAAGGCAGTTTTTATATACCTTGTTCTGCAATGATTTTTGCCTAATGATAGCGCAAAAATACTTTGGTGACAGTTTGTCTTCCAAATTCTTTCAAAAGCCAACCAGCAACAACAAATACACCATGATATTTTGTCAGCAATATAAACTATCACAAAACTCGAATATCTGAAGAAATAACAGTACTTTTTGTACACTATATAAACCAGAAAATCCATATATTTGGAATAAATATATCCTTTAAATGGTATACACGTTATACATTTTACTAAATAACATAGTATGTTATTTAGTGATGACAGCAGTGGAGCAAACACAAGCCCTTCTAAGAGCTGTTTAGATTATGGAATATGGATTCCTGGTTCAATTCAAACCTTGATTCTGCCAGCTGTACAAACAGACACACAGTGTTTCAGTATATTATCAGGGCCTCAACCAAGACTCCCTTATGGGAAAAATAAAACAGAGTACCCTTTAAATTATAATTTTAAGCCACATCCTAAACCATATGGGCTTGCTGTGCTGGAATCTACATTTCAGGGTGGTAAAACCTGGAAAACGGAAAATGATAAAGTGCTGTCATTTTTATGATTTTGCTAAACCTTGCACAGAATCCTACAAAAGCTGTGAGCTTCTGGATTTAGCTTTAATTTCTTATGCACAATATAGCAAGTTCTAAGATACCAACAGACAGGTAGGTTTTCACAGTACTTAGGAACCAACACTTCAAACACAAATAGTGATAGATGATTTGAAATCCATCTCTCTTTCTTCAGGTCTCCCCAGCTTCCATATGAAAGTCAGTCCTACAATTTTCTTTTCTTACACGTTGCTATTATCCCTCCACTTAAGCCACTTTCTCTTCCCCTATGCCTCAAAACCATGTCCAATCTTTTCTCTTGGAAAGTTTTCTTAATTTTGCTTCGTTACCTATACATGTCTTGTTGCTAGTAATATTCAATTCTGTTCATTTGTCTTCTTCCATTTTAAGCAGACTCTTTACCCATTTAAAGGCACAGAGTATGTTCTAACAAGCCCCCTTTATCTCAGGAGGTAACTAATGTTGAGAAACTGCACAGTCTTGCTGTCTAAAAGCATGTTACAGAAGTGTCCTTCAACTGTTTTGACAAAAATAAATGGTTTCCTCTTTTTCAGACTTGCACTCTCCTGGTTTGAGACTACATCAACAGTGTAGAAACTAAGTAGGTTTGGATGCCAAAACATCTTCATCACAGATATATGCAGTGTTATGGGTTACACTACTGATCCAATGGAGAGATGGTGCAGACCAGGAGAAAAGCTGAGTGGGCCAGCACAGAGGCCATGCTGGGTGAGTCCCAGGTGCCGGGCTGTGGTGTCCCCTTTCTCTTCCGTCTTCAATTCTCCCTCCCCTGGATGCTCCGCTGCACACCCTGGGGGTCTCTCAAAGCCTATCCGTGTGTCTCTGAGAGTGTCACTCAGAGCTTCTGCTTCCCGTGTCTCTCCAAAAACCCGCACTCCCCAGGCCGCACGTCGCGCACACACACATGCATCCCAGGGCAGAGGGTGGTTCGCCGATCACCTCAGGCTTCCCTTGCTGTCTGCCCCTTACCAACAGGCCCCAAGTGCTGCTGTGGCTCTGTACTGGAGCCACCAAAACACAAACCAGTGACGAGCTGGGAACTATCAGAGTTGTGGCTGTGCTTCATTATTACAGCCCCCTTGGGGGCAAGTCCCTCTCAAGAGTTTTCCAACTCCAGTAAGTCCACGCTCACACGCTCATTTCCTTCCCCCACCAAGACTGGGGCGTCTTCACGTGTGCTACATTCAGGCGGCCATGCACAGACTCAGATCTGCCGGGTGACACTTTCTGTTCTAAACCTCCCTCACTTAGCATGTGTTCTGCTTTCTTTCCTTTTTAAAACTACATCATTTAGACAGATCTGGGTTGAAATGGCACCACTGAGAGCGCGAAAACCCTCAGTGGGGAAAGGAAACTGGCCTATTTGGAGAGAAATTATCTCTGCAACCCAACCTTAAGTTTAACCTGTCTCTGCTTCTCTATGAGAAATCTCACCCACTTTCTCAATAAACAGTTGAGGGACAAAGAGCAGCAAATCTGAGATTTCTTCTCTCCTGCTGATGAAATTTATGGAAACTTGTGAAACTGAGGTTTTATAAAGCCACTCTCTTTTTTTTCCTGTTTCCTCTGAGCTCAAGAGTCTTTTAATAACAACTAAAGAAGTAAGTTTTTGCTCCCAGCCTATGTATGAATTAGCTTAGGAAAATTCCTTTTCTGAAGGTCTTTTGTAGATTTTTCTTGAGACTCATGACCAAGAGGTCAGGAGTGAGTGATGCTCTTTTTAGGGAAAAAAAAGGGTAGGGGGGAGAGAAAAAAGAGAAAGTTTTTCAAAGGTAAATAGATGTTTCTGTTGTTTGTTTCTGTGATTTTATCCTAGAACAAAACTGCTTGATTTCACCCCTATAGCCTCCAATAAAGGATTTACAACCCTGGAAGAACTGTATTACATTCTGGCAAGCGTTATCAACAGTGAGGATGGTGGTATGATCATTTAAAGACAGGTGAAGAGGAAGCTGTTTAGAATTTTAAAACATCAAGATAATTAGATCTTAAAATATTAATGTTCTTTATTTAGAAATTGCTAAATATATTTTAAGGAGGAGGAAGGAAATGGTGCTTTAATCTGAAAATAAAAGATCTGACATATTTCTTTTTTCTTTTCTGACTGACTGAAATCAATTCAGCAAACTGACAATGAACGTGCAAATAGTCATTGCTGAAATACACAGCAGAAACCTTCTGTCACCATACTCTCATACTCAGCACTACAAAACACCCTTTAAATTCTTTATCTCCTAAGTCCACTAATACTCATGATGATCAAAACCCAAAGGCTTCTCTGTCCACTCCAAAAGCTTTCCTGAATTTGTTAAAATTCTGACATCATATTATCTTTTCAGGCCACTTGAAATCATTACCAGTTAATCTACAAGAGACAGAAAGAAAAAAAAAAAAAAAAAATGCCATTTGTATCCCATGTATAATCCCTCTGGAATATCATTATCAGAAACTTCCATGCCCTGCCAAGCTTTACAATGCCAGCAGCCAAACCTCCTGGGCAATCGCTACTATTAACACTAGACTGTCATGTGCTAGCACTAGACTGCCATGACGTTCCCAAGCAGTTGCTACCCATGCTGGCCAATCTCTGCACGCTGCTGTCAATAACCTCTGTTAGAGGAAAGGTGTGGGGAAAAAGAACTCCCATTTGGGACTTCGACTAGGGCAGAGTACATTCTGAGAAAGTTGTCACCATCCTCGTATCCTGCTGCAACACATGCCATCACAAGTCTACATATCTTTCCTGTTCAGAGGGTGCTAATAGCATTGGTCTAAGAGGCAGCACATATAGGAGTTGCAGAGAAATATTCTTCCTGTTGCATCCTTTTACCCCCCCTATCAAGCTGCAGAATCAAAAATTTGTTTGCATGCACAGTTTCTAATGATGTGTATTATTCTGCTCTTATTAATGGCTATTACACGACAACTATTGGCACCACTTCTTCCATACTGCATGACAAAAGTTAAAAAAAAGATGTTGGAAAAACAGATTTTAAAGTATAAATTACTTATACTTTTTAGATTTTTAGATTTAGATTTTTAAAGTATATATTACTTAGATCTGAAATAGTAAAGCAGCTACAGTTTTTAATAGCCAGGCCATTCATACATACACACACAGAGAAAAAAAAATAGGAAATCGGATAGACTATACCATATATTGTCCACTCGGACACTGAATAGCTGATGTTTATGAGTACAAGCAATTTTGGTGTAATAATTAGTAGGGACAGTGCTTTAGTCTAGGGTAGCAAGATCACATTGACACACTCCAGTTAAACATAATCAAAGGGTTATATTTGGAGCAAATAAAGCTAGATTGATGAAGTATTTTGTATAAATGTAAACTAAATAAACAGGAAATAGTATGAGGAAAAAAGTCATACTTACATATTTCTAAAAATTTTTAAAGTTCATTTCTATATGATTTAAAGAGAGAAGAGTTTTACAGATGTTACAGAAATAGAAATTATATGATATAGTTATGTAAAAGCACACCAATGTTTGAAGATATCTCAACTATTTCTTTGAAGAATTTAATGTATTCTTTCCAATCACAGTTCTGAGAGTTTACAATGTTTAGAGATGCAGGTTGTGCTTATTTTTTCCTTATTGGGTTTCAAAGGAATTGGTAACCTGTGCTATGTTTAAGATAGGATGAAAAAAAAAAATGTAGCCAGGCAAAGAAGGGCAAATCATTTTGCAAAACCCTCCCTTTCACTCTTTTGAAGGATCTCTGTAATGCAGAATATGTCTGCATCTTTTGGATATACATATGCACATCCAAGATTCGAAAAAAAGGCAAATAAAAAAGCACTTTTCCTTAGTTTTCCCTGTTCCATGAATTAAAAGGTTTATGATCTGCCATTCAGGTATCAACCTGGGTTCAAAAAATACCCAATTAGTCAGTAGTTAACAGCAGTGCTTGTTGCATGGCACAGCAGGAATTTGTGGTGTTGAATATACTGATACATCGTTCTGAAAATCCATTTGGAAAAATGCAATAAAAACACTCCACAGTAATAAAACAAAATATCACTTTCTAGATTAATCCTTTCAGCTCAAGACCAGAAGAAGAAAAGGGCAAATATTTACATCTTCAGTCCAGTTGTATAGACTACATAGATGTTGGCCTTGCTCACAGTTCTTGGACTGGTCAGGGTTGCTTGTATCACGGTAATCTTCCTCAGCTCGACTTTGGGTTGACTTTGAAGTTTATGAGCCAAAAAGCAGCTAAATTAAGCAGAACAAAACAAGCAGCTGACAGCTAAAAAGCATTAGACCCAAATCTATCCATTCAATTAATTTGCGGTTTCACCCACTCTTCAATTTAACTGCTTTATCAAAATTTCAAGAGAAGTACCGTATGGCTGAGCCTATACAATGCACAGTGTAAATGCAAAATAGATACTTTTTGGAAAAAAAAAAAAAAAAAAAAAAAAAAAAAAAAAATAAGAATAAATAAAAACCCAAACAAAGTCTCATATTTTGTGTTAATTTTCCTGATATGCCTTTGCTATTTAATGACATCTTTTAATTTTGCCAATTTAATTTATTTCTTCCTAAAAAAATAAGACTCAGAGAAAGGTAGTGAATTATTCAAGAACAGAAATGTGGAGCAAAAGTATCAATTAGAAAGGCCTTTAAGGAAAAAGCATGTAAAAGGTTGGCAGACTATTGTCAATTATTTTGTCTTATTATAATGCTTAATAGAATTCATCAGCTGAAGTAACATTTGAACCCAAGTAACAAGAAGCCAGTCCAAAGTGTTGTTTCAGCCAGGTCTGCCAGCTTAGCGCTTAATCACTTGGAACAACCCTCTTGTGCCATTTCAACCTTTCAATCAGATTTTCCATTTTAAGCATTGTTGTACACTGAACATAAGAACACATTTGGATAGCAGAACTCGCTAACTGGTACAAAGACTACATCACCTTTTACTTTCAGAGTTTTTTTTATTATTATTAAAATGAACAAAGTAAGTTATGGTAAAGATTATACCTGCTGCAAATTTGCATTTCTAACAAACAGGGATAAGGAGGCATGCTTTGCACATATTTCTCTTGACACAGTTAACTATAATAACAGCAAAATGAACAAGACAAAATATGTTGAGAAGATCTACCTCATATTATCTATAAGCATTTAGGAGTATGTTTCTATAGAAGAGTACAAACCAGTTTTGAATCTCCTAAATATATATATATATATATATATATATTTCCCAGAAAACATACAAAAAAAGTCTATGCAGAATACATCAGAAATTCACACAGGGTAAGAGACATATGCAGCCCTACTTCTGCTACTGTGCAGTCACAGGCAGGCTGAAAATAGTTTCCATGCCCCTGGCTTGCATCTGCCCCAGCAAAGAAAAAAAATAACAGAAATAAAATAAAATAAAATAAAATAAAATAAAATAAAATAAAATAAAATAAAATAAAATAAAATAAAATAAAAT
>JAWLRI010030467.1:0-41784 GCA_034781795.1 Crypturellus tataupa
AGCGGCTCCCACTGCGCGGCCGGGAGCCCCCAGGAGCGGCCGCCCCCGCGGAAGGGCAGCGAGCCCGGCTCCTTATCCCCGCGTATTTATCTATTTCGGGAGGAGCCGGGCAAACATGCGCAGATGGCGAGGAGCGGCAGGGCTGCCGCCTCGTGCTCTTTAATTTTAATTCTATTTTTTTATTATTATTATTTTGATTTGCCGGGTCCAGCGCTGGCTCCGCATCCTCCTCGCGCATCCGCGCGTCCCCGCATGGAGCGATGCTAAGGGCGCCGCGCGCCGCCGCTTCCAGAGCCCGGCGAGCGGGCTCCAGCTATCGCATTTCATTTGCTTTCTGCTTCCGAGGGAGGGCTCCCTATAAACGGAGTATTCCCGGCCCGCGAGCTCCCTGCTATTCCCAGTTTTCCTCCCTACGGGTGCCGCGTGCGGTGGGTCACGCAGCGCCGTGGCGATGCGCTGGGGACGCGGAGCTCTGCGTCGCCGGGGACGTGTCAACCTGCCCCTTTCCCGAGGGGGAAGTTTGAACGCCCAGGCTCATTCCCCAGGCCGGCGGGGCGCTTCGCCGCGGTTTCCATGATGCGATTACGCGTTATCTGCCGGGTGGCCGAGTGCGGAGGGGTGTTTTGCGCCACTGGAGAGGTTTGGAAAGAGCTGCCGCTGCAGACCCCATCCGTATCCCGCTATCTGTATCCCGGGAAAGTTAAGGGAGCAGGTGCAGGTCCCGAGGAGGAGCTGGCCGGAGCCGATTGCTGTGCACGTGAGCTCGGCTGCGGAGGAAACCGTTAACCGCGGCCGTTCGGGAGCTGCGCGCTTACCCCTGCGCGTGGTTGGCGTCAGCGTGTGAACGCTGCGGTCAGCAAGGCGTTTGCGAGGAGGGCGCGAGTTTGCAGGCTGCCTGCAAACTTTAGCGAAATGGAGATAACTGGGTTACCAGCGTGGGCCAGGGCAGAGAAAACAGAGCGTATTTCTTTCTCCTTCCCTCTCCAGACACGGGCATAGCGGCTGTCAGCGTGTCCGCGTTGCGCGTGCAGACCCAGCAAACGTGTGCGCGTGGCAGCAGCTTCCCTGCGCCGGGGCGTTCCTTGGCTTCGCAGAGCTGGCTGCCGATCACGGCATCGGAATTCGGGTGCCGTCCTTGGCCGCCCACCCGAGAGGCACCTGCGGTTCCTGCCGTGGCTTTACCGGGGTGTGGGGCTGCTTAAAGGAAAATAAATAACTTATTACCCTGCAGATCATTAAAGTAGCCCCTGCAGCCGATGGAGGTTCCCCGCTCTGCTCGCTGACGGCAGCCGCGGATGCTGGGGCTGGAGCCCAAAGAACAGGGCACAGACCCCTCCTTATGCATAGGAAAGTACTTAAGTAGGAATTAAGCAAAAGTCTAAATACCTTTAGAGCATTTGGTCCAAATCCTTTCCTCTAGCGTGATTTAGGAGCAGAGCTAAAATCTGCTTTGATCCCTCCCGCGCTCTAATGCTGAACTGTGTTGGATGAGTGTCAATAGATCTCACCGCCTAATAGATTATTTTTTTCTTTCCTGTAGTGTGAATGGGGCTCACAGTGAAGCCCTTTGAGTCTCAAACTGAGTGAATACAGTGCTTATATCTTGCATTTCTCTGCCACCTTCCATTTTAGGGTGTCAAAGTGCTAAAAACACCTTTAGCAGAAAAGCAGCCCTTTTTCCTGTATTCTCTGCAGCAGTCCTGGCTTGTTGTGATTAAATTAGCTCCAGTAAAGGAAAAAAAAAAAAAAAGGCACTAAACCTCCAAATTGGGGAATAAAGTGAAACTTTTAAAACATAATTTATTTAAAGTGCATTGACTTGTAAATGTTATATCTGTGCTATGCTTTGTTAATGATTTACTCTCAGAAAAGAGGGTTTCATTTGAATAAAAGCTTTTTGGCACATCTTTAATGGGTGGAGAGTTGAAATTGCTGGAATTATTAAAAAGAGCTTAAGCTGGTTAATCACAGTATGATTTGGGGCTTCAGGGACCACATGAGGGTTGCCCGGCTCTGTCTCAACTTCCTCTGTGGCTGTGAAAGAGGGAAGAAGAGACAAGGAGAAGGATTTAAGGGAGGAGGAGGAAAGTGCCAAGGGAGGGAAGAGAAGTTGATAGAGGAGAAAGGGGAAGGAGGCAGAAATGAAGATGTGGGTATGAGAGCTGAGGAACCAGAGATGCGAGGCTGCTCTCTTGGTTTGCGTTTAGGCAGTAGCACCATGTGCAAACTTACTTCACGGCCGCAGCCTCTGAGGAACCCAAATGTTACCACAAGATTTTGATGATATTCGTGGTGGAAGTAAGAAAAAAACACACGGCGGGGAGTGTGCAGATTGCGCAGGGTTCAAGCTTATGGTGTTGCCATGGAACGTCAAAAATGTCATCAAAAAACATCAAAAACTCGAACTTTTGCTTCATGTTTGAAATGTCTGGCCATGGAAGCCAGATATAGTCAAAGGCTCTTCTTTGCTCAGAACTCACTGCTCATCTCTCTGATTTTTAACAAATTTGCCAGTTGTGTCTCTGTAGAGCTTGCAAACCTTGGGGAAAGGCAGAGTTTTGTCCCTGGGCCACGGGGGACAGAAGGTTTCGCAAGCGCCGTGCGCTCCGATACGGATATGAGCGCTCCCTGAAACAGCATGTTCTCACTGTAGTTAACTTTAATATCATGTCTACGGCATTTTAAAACTTAAGATTGCGACGTTCCAAGAAATAATAAGATAAAGAGTGTCATCCTATTTCGCCCGTCATTTGGCCTGTCTGATCGGATCAGCCATATGTTTCCAAGATATCTGTCGTTAGGCCGTATTGATGTTAGAGTTATGATCGAGCTATCTTATTTAGGAAAGCTCGAGCTTTGTGATTGTCTGATGGAAGTACCACTATTGTCCTTAAAAATGCTGTGGTGGAGTCCTTAAAGCAACGTGGGAAGTTGCATGGATATATCTATAACATTGGTAGGAACACAGACGGACTGCAATGACGAGCTCAGTATTTTTGCTTTTTTTTTTGAAAATACAGGTTAGAGAAAGCTCCAAGGTGGCTCTATGTATTTTTCTTAAGGGCTTTACTGTCATTTTTGGTTCACATGCTCTCTGCCTTGCCTGTCCTCTTGCATGGATGTGATGGGACCCCATGTACTTGAGTGGTGGCATCTCTAGGCGCCTGGTTCATCTTTCTCATCGAGCATCTTCCCTTCGCATCGGTTTAGAGAAAAAAGTTCAGAAGTGCTGAAAACACTTGTGTTTTGTTCAGCATGGTGAATCACACCTGCTTAGCCATCTCTCTGCAGGCACCTTGTGAATTACTCAGGAGTTTCCCCTTGATTTCTGAATGTTCTTGAGATTTAAAGAAAAATGTTGATATCTGGCCTTTCTCTGACTTCATGCCCTGTTTATAGACTAGACAGCCTATTTTTTCATGTTTCTGCTGACATTATCATTAGTTTCTATCTGTCTCTTGCAAAACTCCTTCAATACAGGCATGAATATATTAGGTTGCTTCATCTTTTTCTCAGTTCACTGTTTTCTTGTTTTTAATTACATTAAGGAAACATTTCATAGTAAAAAATGTCTCTGGGAAGCAAATACTGTCTCCCAAAGGGCTGAAGTTAAAGCAGGCGCTTGCAGGAGGAGGGTTGATTAACCACAGGGACAAACTATAAATGCAAGTGGTTCCCATCTGCTCCAGGAAGAATTGCTAGAAGAAACCCTTTTATCATCTGAAGGCTCTCAGACTTCAAGCAAGAATCGCTGGCAAAGAGGCTCTTGCCCACATTTATGCCGGAAATGCTGCATGGTCCCTTCTGCCTTAAAATCTGTAATTCTGGAAATTACGAGGCTGAAAACATGCGGATCTGGGGGTAGTTTGTGCCATCAGGCACGGGGTACGTGCAGCACCGCTCCAGCATCTGTGAGAAGAGGAGGGAAAACCAAGGTCCAAACACCGGCGTTTAATTAACGCTGTGAAACGAGTAAGATGTTTGCAGACGTGTTGCCAACATACAGCAACCAGAACCGTGCTGCGAGGGCTCCTTTTAGGCAACGTGCCTGCTTTAAACTGGGGAGTGCGACTTGTTAGCTGGTGTTGGTGGACACTAGTGCATTTTTTGTGATTAATTTTGTGATTGAAATGAGAAGTGAAGACAAGACAAGGAAGACGAGCACTTGATAACATTGATTTAGTGGGCCCATGGGACAGTGGCACTGTAGATGGAGCGGAGGGACCAGCTTTTGGTTGCCCAAGACTGCAAGCAACCCAATAGGCAAAGGCTTCCAGGGAGATCCTGTCGTTTTGGGGGCCTTCAGGTGGTTGTGTTGTTGGCTCCAAGGGTACACGTGCCTCCTTCGAGTTGTGTTTCCTCTTGCTTTTGATACCTACGCTCTGTTTGTCCTGCTGTGTCTCCTTTCCCAAGGCCGCCCTCCTCCCCGTATCCCTGCGGGCTGCCCCACGGAGCCGGAGTTGGTCGGTCCACAGAGCAGACGTGGCCTGAGGGCAAAGCGCGTATAAAACCGCTCCTTTTCCTTTGTCAGGCACACAGGGAGCTGGCAGCGGAGGGGCACCCAGCAAGCAAAACCCTGAGGGACTCGGTGGAGAGGTGGCGCGTGCAGCCGAACCCGACTTTTAGGAGTCCTCCAGCAATCCTTTAACCAAAAGTCTCTTCTTCCTAGCACAGTCACAACATGGTGGGTGTGAGAGCCTTCTTCTCCGCAGCTCCTGCCATCTGGAGCAGCCTGTCTGCTTCCTGCACCCTCCATCTGTTTCCACGTAGGAGCTGAAATCTCTCTTCATATCCCTTTTCCTTCCCTTTTGCCTCTTTTTTCTCTCTACCTCTGTGCCTGACCTCGAATATTTTGCCCCGTGCAGTATGGATGGCTGCTCCTGTGTGCAGAATCCTGGCTGGAGTTATTTAATCCTTTGGAGCGTTCAGGGATGCAATTAATATTGAATTAAGTTGCATTGTTTTGGTTTACTTGACAATACAAGCATTTATAATAGGATTCCGAATTTATTGCCAGTAATGGTATTCACTTAACCAGTGAGTCACGGCTTATATTCACGATTACTTAATAGGACCTATTTTTTCTAGTCATTTTAGACAGTATGAAAACAAGTTGGAACTAAAAATGTGCTGTTAGTAAACAGGTAGTGAGTGAAAGGAGGGATGAAAAACTCCTTGGGGCAGCGAGGTCTGTCACTTCTGTTGTAAATTTAAACCACCTTGTGCTTCAATGCTGTTCTGTAAATAATAATTAGCAACAATAATAATAATTTGCAAACATATGTGTGTGATTGGGCTGGTCCTGAATGACAAGCAACTTGGCAATCAGCATATTTCTCTATTGGAGAAATCATACTGTTCTTTAAAATCTTTCCTTAATACTGGTAAGTTTTTCTGTTGCCTGACGTGGTGGTTCCTATAATTTTCCTTTGAATGTTGTATCAATCACTTTTTTCTTTTTTAAAGAAATCTATAAATAACAGATTGTTAATAAACTTTCCAAGGCCCTTTTCTGGTGTTTTCGTGTTGAAAGCTGTGTGTTGAGTTTTATGCCAGAATTACTCACCAAAACAGATTGTATGTGGTTAAATTAAAATAATACTCTTTAGTAGACTTTTTTTTTGGCTGCACTAAAAAAGCTTGGGGTTTTTGTTGTTGTTGTTGTGTTTTCTTTTAAAATGTTTTTACATCTGAGTGTAAAACAGCCGAGCATGGGGGTAGGGAGTCCCTGTACCCACAGATCACTGATTTTGCTTGCTCTTTTCCTGAGCAGTATCTATGTCACATTTAAAAACATCAACAGCTTTGGAGAAGTGGGCTACGTAACCATGAAGATAGATCTTAAAATATCTTTTCAAGGGTTGAAAGGAGAAAAGTCGGGGAGAGAGAAAGCACTGCCCTAGTTGTGTTCAGATCTTTTCACCCATTTATTCCCAATTGAACTAAGTTGAACAGTTTCGGGCTCATCGAAAATCAAAATCAAAAAAATTGTGTTGCTCGCTATTGCTTTCCTCAGGAAGTTTTGATATAAAAATAAAATATTGAGTATATAGAATATTGAATATAAGATTTTCAAAGGTTGAAAAGCTAGTCGGTATTTGGGGTTTGGATCCTAGTAAGGGAAATATGCGGATTTTGAGATACTTGTTATTTTTATGACTGTGACTTTTACTGGCCTCGAAAGTTCAAGCTCTGCTATGCTGAGAGTAATACATGCAAACACCAGCGTAAGAAACTGTTCCTACCCAGCAGAACTTCCAGTCTAAATAAACAAGACAAAAATGCTAACACGGCTTTGTCAGAGATCACCAAGAGCCTCTTGTAAAACTCGAGCTGAGCCTAAATCTTAATTCCATCCTTGTGCAACAGCCTGTGCCGCTGCTTTTAAGAGCTGACAGGGTCATCTGCAGCTTCTCCAAAATGTATTTATTTATATATGCTTCACCCAGGGACATCACAAATAATTATTTTTGCTAGTTATGGTTTGTAAAAGACTTTGAGGGTGCAAAGCATGATTTGTTACCACTGGTGCTTTATTGCTGGGTGGTTTCATGGATGCTCAGAGGAAGAGAGATCTTCCCAGAGCCGTGGAGAGCTGGACGAGACGGGGCTGTTCCCTCTGCTGGAATGATCCCGTGTTGCCTAATTCCATCTTCCTGTCTCATCCTAAATAATCCAAGGGTCTTGGCTTCCACCTGCACCTTATCCGAGCACTCACCCCTTGGGGAGGGTGCCCTGGTATGAGCTTAAGGGTTTTGTTTGAATTGTTGGAATGAATGAAACTGCTGCTTAAATGCACATATCCAATTCCTTTCCTCGGACCACGTTACGTGGTTCATGCTTAGCAGGTTAAAATCTGGGTATTTCCAGAGCCTCTGGCATCCTGCTGGGCACGTGGAAGGGCCACCCCACTGGGCAGTAGGTATTTTCCTGTCACCTGCAAGGGAATGGGTTTTTTTTTTGGCCTTTCTTTGGGTATCAACTAGGGGCTGAGGAGACGGGAGCTTCCCTCTCTGCTGACCTGCCTGGTGCTGCCTCTCACTCTAGGTAAATCGCTGCAATGTGCCTAATCCCAAAGCCTGCAGCACTGGGGGAATTTCGGACCTGAATTTCAGCCATCCGCCCCTGCCCAAGTGACTTCTCCTGCTCTAGGGATGTAATTAAGTTGCTCAAGAGGCAGGAGCTTCTGAGGGGGGAAAACCTGAGACTGCAGAGCTGCCTTCAAGGGCCAGCGATCACCGTGAAAGCACCTCCTGCTTCCCTCAGCCCAAGCCCTAGTGTTTGGATCCACCTTCCCAACATAATTACATAGCAACCTCGGTATCGCAAGGCAAACAAGCTCTCCTTCCCGACAGGAAAAGCTCCCAAACTTAAAAAAGCAGAACAGGACCTCCCAAATCCGTCCTACTAGACGTCTGCTGCCCACGCGTGCCCTGAGCTGCTCCGATAGATTTGTTTTCTTGGAGAGACTGATGCTGTGATGCTGGGTGGCTTGAACCCCCACGCACCCGAGTGCAAAAGGAGGAAACAGGAAAAGATGAGAAAAGTCTCGAGGCCCAGAGCTGGGCTTTATCTTTTTAGGAAACAGGAGGCCATGTATTTAGAAGGAGGGGGGAAAAGCCACCAAGAAATGAGCTGAAAAAGGGATTCCTGTGACTCTGGGATTCCTGGGCCACAGATGAGATGTTTTTCACGCAGGAAGTTCTGGCTCTGTCGGCACCAGAACACTCACAGCTGCCCGCGTCAACGGAGTTTCATTATCCTTAATAACAAGTTTTAATAACGAGAATTTCTAAAATTCAACATGGAAATGCCTGCAGGGGGAAGGAGATACTTGTCCCTGAATGCAAACTGCTTGATTTCTGTTCACTTTCTACTACTTGGTGTGTGTTTTTGGGTATTCCTTTTGCGTTCTTCCATCTACCGAAGGGGAAGAATAATGCTGAGGAGATAAAGTCCATCCAATTGCTCTGAGTTCGCAGTCTGGTTTGCAAGCCCGTTGCTTTTGGCGATAAGGGGTTTAGTGCCTTTCCCTGCACTGTTGTCTTTAACATTTAATCGTGGACGAAGGATCCATGATGGATTCTGCAGAGCTGACACAGCTACTCAAATACCTGGTATCCCGACACGTTCAGTTTGGGAGCGGAGAAGGCGGGAGGCCCTGTCTGGAAAGAGGTCTCAGCTCCGTGATCCCCCAGGTCCTCCCCAGCCCTCTGCTCTTTGTGAGTAAAAATAAGCCTTAAAGAGGAGGAAATAGGCAGCGTGGTCTAAACTCACCACAGCAAAGGCAGCAAACAGCAGATGGAGAAATACTTAAATGGAGCAAATTTTTGTTTCTTTATTTCCTTTAGTCCCCTTATTTCCTCTGACTCCATTTCTGAGCTGCTCTCCAGCTGTGCCCACCCAAAGGCAGAGGTGCCCCCAGCACCAAGGTCTTTGCACTGGCAGGTGCATCAGTTTCTTGAATCAGTTCCCCTTTTTGCTCGCAAATTTAAAAGTAACTCTGCTCAGGCCATAGCAGCAGCTTGAGTACACTAACGCTTCAGTACTATGGGCAAAGAGATGGAGACTGGTGGTAAAACATGAATAAAAACATTTTCAGCAGTGGAAAGTGTATGCAGAGCCTTCCTCGAGGTCTCCTCTGCATGCGTTGGCTCAGCGCTCCCAAGGGGACTGGGTCATCCTGAAGGCAGAGGGGAGCACACCCGGCCGGCTGCCCTTCTGATTTACTCTGAAATCATTTGTAGCTATTGCAGAAATGACTGCAAAATTGTGCACTTTGATGTGCTCAGCTCAGAGGTTTTGCCTTAGGGGTCGAGAAAGCCCCGTGTTACCCAGCAGCGAGCTGGAACTGCTGCGTTTTGTGCTGCTGTTGCTCAGGTTTCAAGCAGCAGGATAAAGTTACAAGCCCAGGGAGGAACAGGTTGCAGGTCCAGGTCTGCACAGCGTCAGCAACTCCTGTTCCTTCCCAACCCGGCCCCGATGTTTGCAAGGATGGGCAGGGAGTGCATTGAATGCAACCGTATAGATCAAATATAATCCTCCAGAAAAGGGGCGGAGGAGGAAGAGAAACACACAGTACAAGGAAGTTTTGCTGCTTTTCACCCCATGGGACCTGTAAGTCAGCAGAAAAGTGAGATTTTTTTTTTCTTTCCATCTTGCATCATTAAAAAATCATCTGCCGCCACACAGAAATGTTTTGCGACAGTGACAGTGCTGGGAACGGTTTCTTACTAAGAACAATAAAAAATTGGTGGATGCCAAGTTGAATGCACGTGTCAGCAGTCACTGACTTCAACTTAAGAGCTGTAAATGGAACCAATCATCATTTCTTAATGAGCTATATGGGGACAAAGAATTGCAATGCTTGAATCATCTGTCACATCTCTATCAATGCTGCTGAAGCAATTACTCCGTTTGCGCAATGGTTTGACAAGGTAAAATGACAAAATCAATTTACAAAGCAGATTAAATATAAATACGCAGTGCTTTTTTCCCCCGTGAATGACATTCTCAAAGCTTTGTGAGGGTTTTTATTGCTGTAATCCCTACCTGGACATCTGTTTTGGTGGTACCGTTCGCATGAAGCCCTTCGTGATATTATTCACCGGATCATTTGTCATTTATCCCATTTCTGCTGTAGGGATACCGTAGCCTGGGCCTCGGCACGAATGAATGATGCGTTGCTTCAATACATGGTGTGGGTGTGTTTTATTACTCGGTGCTGGGGCTGTATTTTTCCAGGGTCCTTAAGGCAGTCTGGCGCTCAGCCCCTATTAACGTTTAATGTAAATCTTTCTGAATATTTTATTCGTTTGGCAGCGAACGTAGGAGACACGTGGCAGGAGCTCCCTAGGAGCTCAATAGCAAGCGTTGTACACGGCGGCGATACCGTCATCTCTTTTCATACCCAGCCTTTGGGGGTGGCCCGGAGCACCGCGTGTCTCCAGGTGTCCCAGCACCCACAGGATAGGAGCAGACAGAGATCTGTAGAAAAGTAAAAAAACACAAAAGGATCAAGGTTTCTAGGGCTGTCAGCAGAGCGCTTTTATCAGCGTTGAAAAGTTTGGGGAGGAGGGAGCAGCATCCTGAGCTCGGTGAAATCTGAATTTTCTGCTGTTAGGTGGCAGTTTCATAGCAACGAGCTGCTTTCAGGCCAGCCGAGCCTACGGTCCGTAGGTGTAGCCCGTCTGAGTCTTTCCTTCCACAATTTTCTTCAGAAGTGCTGGGTTAGCCCGACGTAACAAAGCCAACATAGAAGCGACTTTTTCCCCTGCGTAAAATGTTTGCACCTTTCATCTGCCACGTGAGGAACACGGAAGCACCAGATCTTGTGCCATTACAAATAACCGTGGGGTTTCCCCTCCTGTCCTTTTGCATTTTTTTGTTGTCAAAAGCCGCCACTGCAAACCAGGCTCTGTGTTTCACGATGCTTCAGGCTCTGAACATCACAGGTCCTCAACAGAGATGCCTTAAAGAGCTTTTCGGGATCTGCAAGCACTTTTTATTTCAGGCTAGGAGACAGGCTTCCCGGCAGTCTTTTAAGCAAACCGTAATATTGTTTTATGGAGAAAATACTTCTTAACTTAGCCTTGCCGTATGACTCCCATTACTACCATTCCTGAGCAAATTGCAAGCCTCACAAAACGTGCGGTGCCGCAGGCTTGCATGTTCTTGTTCTTGCATGACACACGGGCTTGCAGTAGCTGGTTCCTCGCTTCACATCTCCTGTTTTCTGATGACTGCTGGAGAGTGCGGACGCGGCCGGCGCTTCCTTAGCTCGCGCTGGTGTTCACTGCAGCCCTCGCGCTCTGTCCTGTGGTTTCTTGGCGAACCGTCAGGTCCGCGGGGCTTCTTTAGCAAACAGATGTGCAGGTCTACGTGTCGTTTCTGGAACTGCACTCCTGACATATTGCAAACGTCCCTAACGGAGCTCGTTCGGGGTAGGACCATCTGCTGGCATCTGCTCTTGCCGCGGCGCCCGCTCAAGGCTGGTGTGGGGCTCGGCGCACGGCGACAGATCACAGAGTTTCGGCAGGGCATTTTCAACAATTCCAGTTGTTTTCTGAAATGAATGGACGCAGAATTTGAACGTGTCTACATAATTTATGTTATCTGCCTAATTATGGCTACTTATTTTAACTTCTAGCTTAATCCTGTTTATTGCAAAAGGTGTCAGGTAGGAATCGGGCCCAGAGTCTGTGTTGGTCTCTCTTAATTTATTACTGCTGTCAAACATGTCAAAGCTCCCAGAGTGGGGGAAAAAAAGCAGCCTGTGGATTTGTATTTGGCTCCTCTTGAGCACAGAGGGATAGAGAATAAACTTTTAGATCTGCCCGACGTCTCGACTCCAAACCCTTGTTTAATGAACAGTCAAGATAAGTCATCCTCAAACATGTCTTAGCGTGTCTGGAAGGTTGATGGCTTCTTGTCAGCTTTTAACACAGCCAAGTGTGTTCTGATATGAGGCTCTCGGAGGCAAAAATAAACTGCCCGGGACCTGGATGAACGGTCTGATGGGGAATCAACCAGGAAAATGAGCGGAGTCTCCCGAGAACCCAAAGCCCTTGGCCTGCCGGACAAGGCCTTGCGGGACACGGTCCTGTTGGGTTTAGCTCTCCCTCCTCAGCCCTTAGGCGGGATCAGCAGTTCTGGTGGGTTTTGTTACAGCCGCTGTGTCCATGTCTGACCTGCGAAGTGGAATGGAGATTTCGTTTTCCAGCACGCTCCAGTTTTGTGGAACAGGAGAGCGCAGGGCAGCAGCTCAGGGAGCCCGGGCTGCGTTTCGCAGCCTCGGAGAAGCTGGTGCACCCGGTGGCCTGGTTTCCCCGTCTATCGAGCAGCCCCCGACCTACTTTGTGGCTCATTTTGAGCTCTCCTGATTCAAGTGTGCTCGGGGAGATATTTAAAGTGTGTGCAGGAGCTGTTTTTGTCATGGTAATGGGGCAGAGATCTCCCACATTGCCCTTACAGCCTATCTGCGTGTGTGCGGCGATGCTGGCGTTGTGCACACGATGGACCTCCCGCCTCGTGAGTCAACACTCATCGTTTCCAGAAGGTACCACAAGCTCCAAAGAGAGCTGGATGCCCCTCATTGCCACCCCAGAAATATGAGATACAGGGCAAGGACGTCAAGGCAAGCGCAGCGCGTTTCATGTTCTGAAGGGCTTGTAGTTGTGTTCGGGGATGGAAGCAACTGCTCGAGACCCTCTAGACGTGTGAGGAAAGAAGGGACTTGAGCTGGGGACGAACCCTGGGTGCGCAGGTTGGCGCTTGCTCTTTGTGGGGAGCAAAGACCGTGAATCCAAGCCCTTTTGGGTCATTTTGGGAACGTCATCGCTGAAGTATCATTGCATGGTGGAAGGGGATAAAAGTATTTAGCCCAGCACGCAGTAGATGCACCATAAATATCACAAATAACAAATGTTTTCCTTAATTCCATAAAAAATCCTAACAAGGGAACACCAGCCCTTATGAAGCACCGTTCCAAACGTAGGAAGAAAACTCGGCACGTTAAGAGTTTCCTGTTTAACTAAACGGTCCCTTAAAAATAAAATAAACTCCGAGAGCTCAGAAAAATACCTCCTCTCCGCCGCAGCCAAGGAAATGTATTGTGTCTTATCTTTGGACGGCTTTTGCTTTTCTGGGAAGAGGGCTGGAGGAGAAAGAATATCCCAAGGCAATAAATTTAACCTGGAGCACAAACAATTGCCCGCCTGTAATTTGGGCTCTCATCCGAGCCTGTGTTTTAAGTGGACTGTGTAATTATTTTCTGTGTTCTGCTAATGCCGTTGCAAGGCTACCCAAGAAATGATTCCTAAGAGCGGTACAGGGGCCTTGGTGGCCCAAATATAGATTATATATATGGAAAAATGGATTTCTAAAACTTCAGGAAACCCAAGAAAAGGCAAGGCATTTCTTTGCACTGTGCATTGCAGAGTCTCTGCGAAACAAAATGAAAAAAATGCTCCTTTTTAGACAAATCTACTGTTACTGCTTTGTTGCTAGCTTAAAAACGTACTTGCAAGACTACCATAAATTGGCAATCAGGAAAAAATCCCAGAACTTTAGTCAGGTAGAACAAAACCACAAAAACTATAATTCTTCAAAGTGCAGCGTGTAAAATCTTCCGTTAAATAGTACTGGTAGGAGTTGACATTATTTTATTTGGACCAAATTTCATCCTTTTCACCTTTTCTTTTTTCACTTCATCTGCCAGATTTCCAGATGGCTCTGGAAACTTGGGCGATCTCTCGCAGCCCTCCCGGTAGCACCGTTTTCTCTCCATGGATTCAGCTGGCATCAATAAGACATTCCTTCGGCCTCGGTCACTTTGGAATAAATTCTCGCAGAGAAGCAGCAAACCCGCCCGCATCCGCACTCGGCTTTGGGCTGCCTTCCTGCAAAACCACCCGCCCGGGTGAGAATTTGGGGCAGGTTTGTTCCCCATGTGGAACCGCTGCCATCGGCTTCTTTTCCTGGTGTCTGCCAGAAAAACGGTGCCCTAAATGCACCTCTGGAGCCTGGCACCCAAATCCAGCATTTTTTCTTCCATTTCTTTTTCCAGTTTCAGTGCTAATTGCTGAATGTTTTCCATAGCTTCTGCTGCAAGTGGGAAAATCATCTGGGCTCTAGCAAACTCGTGCGCTGGCTAAAGTAATTGCCTCTCGTCTGGGAAATCCGCAGCCAAGAAGTCCAAGGAGCTGGAGGTCGTCGAGGGAGTGAAGCCACCGAAACCTTCCCGAGCTCTAACGTTTAGAGAGGCCAAGAGAGGGGCTGTTTGTAGCCCTTAGAGGACCCGAGGCTGCTGAATATTCGGATCCATGGGGCGAGGTGGGAGCAGGACGGGCATCCTTGGCCCTATCCCATCACCTCTCCTCTCCCATGGGAACAGCAGCTCTCGGCAGGGCGCTTGCCCGCACCAGAGCCAGGAATACGCTGTTTTCCCAAGCTTTGGTTTCCTTAACCTGCCCGGCAGCAGCAGGGATTGAATTAACTTCCTAGGGAAAAGCAGGGAGCAGCTGCGCCCGCCTGACCCTCGGACACTCCGGCTCTGGTGCCCGCGCTGAGAAGGCAGAACCGCTTCCTTGGAGCTTGTAGGCTCTCTTTAATTAATCTTTTCTTTAAAGCAGATTAAATTGATTGCTTTGCCAAAAAAAAGAAAAAAAAGAAAAAAAAAATCCTTGGAGCTGTAACCCACTGGAAAAAGAGGAATTAAATGGATTTGGATAATTTTCACTTTATTCAAGAGCTCCAGACTATCAGACATGAAATAAGAGGCTGCATTGTGCCCCTCATCTTGAATGACTCTGATGTAACACGTCTTGTGACATAGGAGGCAATAATGGGGACAAAAAGCAACCTGAAAGTAGCTGGTAGCTACTTTTGATGGCCTCCACCTCGGTAGTCTCATGAAAGTAATTGATGATAGTTGTATTTTTTAACCCAGCAACTGGTTTTCATTTCAATTTTCCTGTTCACTGAGGATACAAAGCAGATGATAGTCACCTTTTCTATAGGGCTTTGAAATCAGAAAAACCCTGAAATTTCGCAAAAACAAACAGTCAAAGGCTGTGAATTATTAAAGTTGTTATTGACTGAAGTAAGGGCTTGAGGAGAGGAGGTGTCTCTGCCCTGGCCGTGACGATTTGCCTCTAATTCATGTTTTCCCTTTGCAGGTACCTTGCAAAGGGGTCGCAGGGAGTTACCAGCCTCGTGGCTGAGGATGTCGAGGTCGAGGGAATCGTTCAGATTAATGCAACTTTCAGGCTGCAAATCTAGTTGGCGAGTCCCTTTGCGAGCCAGGCAAATGCACTAGCAGGCTGCTCCCGGGCACTTTTAAGTGGTACCTTTGGCTTCCGAGGAATTTTAATCTGCCGTTGGATTCAGCAAGAATTTTGGCGAACCTCAAAATCTGGGCAAATTGCTCAGTGCGATGCAGGGGTCCCACGTGCACCCCGTGCTGTAACACTGCTGGGTTTCAAGTGAAAAAAGGGCCAAACCAGGCAAGAAAGATGCGTTGTGTTTGCTGTTCTCTTGCAAACGCTTTGGAGAAGCCCTGGGATCCGTTCAGCACCAGGATTTTTGCTGCACAAGCTCCAAACCCTGCTCTCTGTTACACAGGCCTGAATTTGGCTGATTTCCAGACCGAGACTATCTAATCTCGCTGTAGCTGATTGACATTAATGGACTTTATTATTATTATTTTTTTTCGCTGGTGTAAGTGAGAGCAGGGTTTGGCCACGAGCCACTGTAAGTGCGGCGCTGGCAAAGGCATCCGGAGAAATGAAAGTGAGAACACTGAGTAGTGAGAGCAAGCAAACCCCAGGCAGGGCGGTTTGGGGCTTTGAGGTACCCAAAGCCGTTATTGTGGGTCCAGGGTTTGGGTTTTCCGGGATGGAAATGCAGGATGGGGGTTCTCAGGGCCCCTCGTTTCCCTGCTATGCTGTTTCCCATCCCGAGCTGCGCGTTGTGCTGATGAGGTGCACGTGCCATGGAGTGGTTCTTGGCCAGACACAAACTTATTCCATCCACAACAGAGATAAGGGGAAAAGGAATAGGTAAAGCTGTCGTTTTGGGAGCAGTTTGGGTGCTCTGAGCAGCAGTCTGCAGTGCGAAAGGTTTTCTCTTTAGTGCCAACCTCCCAAATTTGCTCTTGTGACCCAGATTAAAGAGCTTTAAAGATGGGAAGTAATTGGGAGTGATGTGTGTGTCAGCATGAGCAAGTGGGAGATTTCTGTGACTTCTACTGATTTCTCATGCTTCAAAGAGTGGTTTAAGCCCCGGCTGTGACCTTTAATATGCATTCAAAAAGATGTTTCACCGTTAGCTGTGACTCCACTTAGTCTTGTTATCCGTATAAACGCCCGGTAATATCACACAGTACTATCAAGCTGGACGTATACTTAATTAACTTCTGTTTTATATTTGATCTGATGGGATTAATCCAGCGGAGGCTTTTAGCTGCTCGGAGCCGCGCGGGGCTCCTCCGTGCGCTGGGCAGCAGGTAACCGTGTCCGCAGCGGGGATGTCCTTCTGGCAGGGTCTTCTCTCCAGCACTGCTCCCGTTTGCTTTCGACACAGCCCGAATGCAGCAGAAGCGCCTCTTATTTCAGTGCTGAAAACAGGCTCTGGTTTGCGGGCCTCCTGAGGATTAGCCGGTGAATTAAAAGCAAGTGGCTGCAGGGAGTGAGCGGTGCTGCTCCAGCCTCCCTCCCAGCGCATCATGAACACGTTTGGGTTGGCGCACGCCCGGTCATCTGGGCCGCCCTTATCTCCCGCTGCGTTAGGAGTTTACGGGGAGCCTGTTCCTCCGTGGTCTTTGACTATTTTTAGTTAATCTCTGCGACTTCCCTACCGCTCTGTGCACCCTAACGCGGCTTATGCTAATAGGCAGAGACAGCCACCGGCGACGTTAATGACTTGTCTGTTGAGGTCTGTCACTTGCCGGCGACTTATGTGCTCAGGGTGTTGGGTTTTTCCCCTCGAGCACTTCCAGGTCCTTTATCTGGGCCCGGTCTCCACGCGACTGCTGGAGAAGTTTTAGTTGTTTGGCACTTTGTAAAGCACAAAGTGCCCTGTGGAGTTTGCTGGAGTGGTTCTTTACCTCCTCACCCTTGCGTGCTAGAACCACTTGCCGAGCAAAATTAAAAACAAAAAACACCTCCTTGCTCCCCTCATATCTCCATCAGGAGAGAACCGGGCATGCCTTGTATGGGGAAGGTTTAAGTTTTATGGGTTACGCGATGGATGACGAAAATATTGTGGAGAGGTGCTGCCAGTTTGGGTGATGCAAGTTTGGTGACTCCCGTGTTGCTGCATTTCTTTTAGAAAGTCTGTTTGCAGTGCCCAGGATTTGGATGGTTTCCATTCAGCATGTTTCCCATCCAGGCGGGAATACAACAACCTGCCGTTCTGCCGAGCATCGCAGGAGTTGCTGAGTGATGCTCTGCCTCCTCACCCTTAAATATTCTGGATTTTCTAAATAAATAATCTAACTTTTTCTTATTATTATTTTCTGATTGAAAAGCAGATACTCAGTCTGTGCTCTATGTTTATTTTGTACTTTATAACTTTATAAACATATAGCAAAGCGAGGTCTCTGCCCCTTGGCACGATACTCGCATTGCATGGCTCCATTTATGGTTCAACTATTTTGTGTATTCTATTTAGTCTATTCAAATTGTAGCCGAATGCCTCCTAGGAGCACAAATCATGTAACTAATTTCTGCCATGGGCAGCTTATTTTCCTCTTGCCTCTCGGAAAGGTGGTAGAAAAAAAAAAAAGAAATGTGGAATAGATAAAAATGGGGTTTGTGCCATGTGTGGCAGCTGTAGACATGCAGAAAATGTAGAATAATATATCCTTGCTGAATTTTCTTCCCCTTTGAATGAATTTATTAAACAACAGTAATGGGTTCAAAGCTGCCTGAGCTCTTGGGAAATTTTTGCTTCCCAAATTGGCTTTGAATTTGGCTGTGTAGCCCTTCCGCTGGCTCTGGAGGTGAATCCAGTCCAAAACTGAGGCTTTGGGGCTTGAGTCCTTTCTCTCTGACCGTAGCGGATACTCAATAGATGGAAGGTTATAATAATAGCTGAAAAGTTATAAAAATACCTGAAAGACTCAGTGTTTTGACAGTGCTCAGGAGGTCCTCTGCTCACTCGGGTGCCAAGGAAACCTCACACCTGAGGAGGCTGTGATGCAGCCTCCGAGAGCCTCGTTTGTTCTCTCAACAGATGAGTCTGTGGTAGCGGTGGCAAAATAAGGTGGGACGGGGGAACCTGCCTGGTTTGTAACTATGGGGCAAGGGAAGGGAGAAGAGGACGTCGGGATGTTGGATGTTGATGCAGGAGGCCTCTTGGGGCAGAGGGAAGAAGCAGGCGGTGGCGGATTTAGTTTCTAGGCACACGGGGAGCTGGATTGGTGGCAGGGAGAAGTGTTGTGGGAATGAGCCTGGTGGGCACGGAGGTTGGTATCAGAAGGCGTTTAAATAAGTTGTCTGTGATGCAGGGGAAGAGCCAGGACTCAGAGGGAGGTAGGATCTGGGTGTCTAGAAAGCAGGGAGCACTTTGGGACTGGAAATACTGGCAGCTGGAATGGTGAGCTGGGTCCTTGTCATTCCAGGTTAGGATTCAGAGCCAGGAGCTGGGAGCGAGGAGAGAGTTGGCAGATGCAGTGACCTGGCTTGGGCTGATGCAGTGGCCAAGATGCGTGTGCCTGATGTGCAGGCAAGGCCAGGAGGGCCCTGCACAGCACGGCTGCAGCGAGCAGGAAGGGCAGATGAGGCTCCCTGCAGCGCCGGTTGGGTGACATCGTGGAATTAGGTGCTGAAGACACAACGAGCAAGCGCTCCTGCACCCAGTGAGGAGCCTTGGCGAGCAGGAGAGCTTGGCGACAGGTCGGGTGCCTTGGGGACCCAGCGTGAGGGAGGTAATCAGCGGGATAGAGCGTTGCCAAGATACCAGCTCTATAGGAACGCTGGAGCAGGACGTATAGGAGGAGCAGTGACAGGGAGATGCGGAGCGCAGCAGCGTAGACGTGTTACGGGGAAGGGAAGCTCCATATGATCCTTGTGAGTGGAAGTCCCCGGCTCTAACGATGTGTCATACCAGGATTGTACTGCTGCCCGCCCCCCTCCGCCAGGAAATATTAAGGCAGATTAAAGAAGCTGCACATTTAGGTTTGGTATTAATAGCAGGAGATTTCAATTACCCATACATAGATTGGGTCAGCACCTCAGCGGGATGAGATGCAGCGAGGAAGCTTTGCATGGAGTGACTGGTTGCTTCCTAGAGCAATTAATCTTAGATCCTGCGAGAAAAGATGCTATTCTGTATTTAGCCTGGAGTGATGCACAGGACTTAGTCCAAGAAGTCTTAGTGGGAGAGATCACTAGGAGCAAGTGCAATGCAATTAGATTTATCATCGTAGCAGGAAGAAGCAGGCCGAGTAAATCCAGCGTGTGGATATTTGATTTCAAGAAGAGGGACAGTGTAAGTATGAGGCGGACTTTAAAAGCAGCAATTCACGAAGCAAGAAGCCTACAAGCAGCCCGGAGGCGGTTAATAATACTGTGTTAGAAGCTAAGATAAAATGTGTGCTACAGTTCCAAAAGACAACCGGGTTTTCCTCCACATCCTTTGCAGGCGCAGTGGGGGAGTTGGGCAGTGCCTCAGAGGCAGGCGTCTGAGGAATGGAAAGCTCGAACAAATGAGGAGAACAGGAGAGTCTTTAAAATATGGCAGGTCAAAAGAAGAGAGGAAATTAGATTTTCCGGTGATACTGAGGTCCTCTAGGTAGTTAAATGCCATGCAGGGGTGAGGAGCTCCAAAAAGCCTTGTAGAAATGACTGAGTGTCAGCAAGGTGGCAGAGGAGCTTATAAATGTAAGGTCAAAATGTAAGATCAAGGGGAATTTAACCTGTGTCTTCATGATGCTCAACTCAGAACTAGGAGTTGTGGCTTGGGAGAAGTGTCTTGGAGTCACCATGGGAAGTTGTGTGGGATCATCTGTGGATGTGATCATCAGATGTGGAGGAAACTCCTTGCTCTGACTCTGGAGAGGGGGTAACTTTGGTGCCTGCTCGTCCCGTCGGTGTGAGCGTAGCTGCACCTTGGCTGTTTCTGAGGAGATGCTGGGGTCAGCTCTGAGCACTCGGAGGTCCTCGGCCAAAGACAACCAGAAAGAAGGAATAGAAGAGGCTACGAGTATGTTATAACCAGCGTTGCAATGTTCTGAAATGTTGTCCTGGGCAAGAAACATCTCATTTCTCACTTGTCTGGCTCTGGGTTCAATCAAGGGCTTGGCGTCCACGGGGCCGAGGTGCCGGGGATGGGAACCCTCCAGGAAAGTCGGTGTTTTCCCTCGGCTTCCCACATTGTTTTTGTTTCTTCCCTCCCCTCGGCTTAGCCGTTTGTGTTGGCAGCTCGCCCTGCCGACACCCTCCAGCCTCACGCTGACCCCGAGGGCTGCCATTTCGGGGCCTGCAGACCTTTCTGAGCTGCCCGGGGCCGGTGTAAGCCCTCCTGTAAGAATCCGCTTGCTCCTAATGAGCCCCTGACTCATCTGAGTGCAGCATTTACTCCTCTGCCATCGGGAGGTTGTGTAAGAGCCTCCACTCTGCAATGTTGACTCGATGAGGCTGCGTTTTGCTCAGGAATCTCCTCCTGTGGGAGCCCTTTTTTTTTGTGGGGTGGAAATAACCCCGGGGCCGTCTCTGGCTGCTCTGTTTTGGCAAAGAGCAGCATGAAGCGAAGCTGGAGGAGAGCAGCGCGTGCGGATCGGAAAGAGGCAGCCCCACCACCCTCCTGCTTTTGGCAGGCTCCACCGGGAATGCTGGAGATGCTAGTGCCCCAACGTTTAACCGTGCAGAAGGCTTGTCACCCTCCAGAAACACAGGTGGGATAGTGTCAGTGTTACACAAAATCTTCCAACTCAGCTGCTGAAAAGGAGGCTGCTTCGGTCGCTCCATTTCAGGCCCAGGTTTTGGACTTGGAAGTTGGTAATGCTTCTGCCATAAATCCACTTGGACACTGAGAAAAGGCACTGAGCGAGGGAGTGAAGATTTTGCCTGAGCTAGAAGTGCCAGCCTGAATCCCTTAGGATTTATTTAGAGCCCTGGCAGCCCTTGGTTGATAAGCTCAACTCTCCGAGGACGGATTTATTTCATAAATGAAGAGGTTGGAATCCCGCTGAGCTGGAATCCCATTCTGCTCTGTGGTCCGGCGTCGCACACTGGACCGAGAGGCCGGAGCAGAGCGCTTTGGAGAAAGGTTTCCCTGGTGAGACTCCTCTGTAATGTGAGAAGAGAAGGAAGAAGAATAAATATCAGCTTTATCCAGAAGTTATTGCCTTTTTCATGGCAATCCTTAATATTCAGAATCACTCTTTAGAATTATGAAGTTTGGAGCAAGCACCTTTCAGTGCTCAGACAAACTTCCAAGGTTAGGAAACTTTCATTCCCACACTTGAGCGTTTTGCCTGTGAGGTTCAGGCGGCTGTTTGGAAGGCAGAAGAGGAGGCAGCTCCCATCCCACTGCCCTCGGCCGCCGCGCTGCAGCTCGTGCGCGATCCCGGGCGCTGGGGCCAGCGCCGGACCCCGAATCACGGGGGTGGGCGGCCCTGACGCGGGCTCAAATCCCCCCAGAATAAACAGACCAACCGAAACCGGCTGGGAAAGTGCATTTTTTATCAAGTTTTACGTGGATTAATGATCTCAGTAAACACTTTTTCCCCCGTGTGTACATTAGCCGCCGCATTTGCACGACATCGAAGCCACCTCTGAGCTTCTCCGCGGTTCGGTCAGCGGCTGCGTTGAGCAGTGCCGTTTGTCTGCTGGTCCTCGGTCCTCTCTGATGTCTGTCGTGCATTAACCGCGAGGCAGCGGCTGCTGATCCCCGAGGGGTCTGGTTTTCCCTTGCTGTAACTCCTTTCCTGCTAATAGCAGCTATTTGTGCGCGCCGTGGGGATTAGCTAACGTCCCTCTACGCTGCCACGCGATGCGCTGCGGCTTCGCAGAGCGCTTCGCAAGCAGGAATCGAGTTGCGGCGCGTGGCAAACACCGGCAGGACTGGCCTCGCTTCGGGATGGGAAAACCGAGATGCTCCCTGGTTTTGGGGTAAATAATGTGAGCGATTGAAAAAAAAAACCATGCAATTTGGCTGCAGCTTTATGGCAAGCCAGGCCTCGCACACACCATCAAGTTACAATTTTAGCAAGTCCCTGTTCCTCATTGCTGCTCATAACTGGCCATGGGAATGAGCTTAGCCCGAGAGGAGAGATCAGTAGCTAAATATAAGAAGTTAAGTGTAATGGGAGTAAGAAGCCTGCACGCATTTCCAGCATTTTTTCTTATGAGATTCTTTGCAGCCTGAGTCTTTCTAAGCTTCCAGTGTCCGATGTGGGAATGGAGCTCATGGCAGACTAACATCCATGAAATCAGGGATAATGTACATGCAAATACCTTTGCTTTCCCCAAAACTTTGTCAGAAATAGTGGTAAGTTATTGTAACAAGTAGCATGAATGCTTTGCTAAGCCTTCATTTGATCAAGGGGCGTTGCTGCTTGTAGTACAGTAACTGTGCTGATACGTACATAAATGTATAGTTACTGTACTCTGTGCTCCAGGCAGCCTCATGGAACAGCCCTCACCCCAGGGGCCTGCTCGGAGAGCAGCTTAGAGCAGGCAGGAGTGACTCACACCACCGCTGCACAGCACGGTGACTCCTGGCCACACGTAAAACTAAACACAGAATTTCTGTGTTATCTTGACCTAGACTAATGTTGCTATTTTGGGGGTTTATGTCAGAGGCACAAAAATCCTGGAAATCACTGATGGAAAAGACCTATGAGATCATCTCTTCCACCCACAGAAGATGTTCCCTGCAAAGTTTTCTCCATTGCTTTGTCCTAAGCCGACAGAATTCGCTCAAGGGAGAGCGATCCTGGTGCTTCCCCGGAGGGATGGCTGCTCTGTGCAGTGTGACAGAGGGAATTCATTTATCCCCAACAAAAATCCCCCAAAACAAAAAGTGGTTCTGTTTAAACTTCCCTGCCCAAGTTCAAATCCCTGGGTTGTTCTGGCTCTTCCTCCTGTTCGTGCCCTGCAAGGGACAAGAACGGTGACCAAAGTAGCATGACGGCACCTTGCTAATTGAGTCCTGGTGGATCAGCTCTCTGAACCTGGACGAGTTTGGCATCAGACCTGCAAGGGTTGCTGGTGGCCCCCTCCACTTCGCTGCTGTCACAAGGATTGCAGTTCTCTGCTCCCAGCAGCTGCATCTTCTCCATTGCTCTGAGGCACCTCATGGCATTTCGTGTTTTGCCTCCCAGGCTGATGTATCTCGCTCGATGCAGCCGTAGGTGCTTTGTGCGATATGAAGATCCAAGCTGGGAGCCCATTTTGGTTTCCTATCGAAGCAAATGGCAAAATTCCTCCGAATGAGAGCAGTGATATCTGCCTGATGGGCCTGAGCTGGAGGTTTGGGGCAGAACCCGTTAGGTTTGGGCCAAATCCCTCCAAGAAGCGGTAAGTGCAGCCACGTGCCAGGCTCCTGGTGCAGGGGACACCTCCTCTCCAGGCAAGCCTTGACGTGCCTGCAAGCTGCTAACACCCCCTGCTAACGAACACAAGCACATCACTGATGAAAGTCTATTTTTAATGCAAAATGTAACTGCAAAAAAAAAAAAAGGAGTCTCCACATACCAGATTTTATATAAACGTTGGAGAAGAAAGTCGTCTCTGTGTGCAGGGCGGGGACTGGCTGTGCTGGCGGCGTGTAGCCAAACGCTGCATCTGTGCGAGGAGGAGGGCCCTGGAAACCTCTGCCCCGAGCCCTGGCAGCACAGCTGGATTCCGATGGACGTGTCCTGCCAGCACTCGGCAGCGGCCACTGCTTATTTCACTGTCACAGGGAAGCAGATCAGTGCGAGGAGCCTGTGCAGCCCCCGGCACTTGCTGCAAAGGTATTTTGGGGGCTTTTATCCTGGGGCTCATTTTCTTCTTGAAGGTCAGAGGGCTCACGCATGAAATGACCCCAAAACACATCCCTGGGCACATGAGATCCATAAAACTTGTCGTGAACAACTTTTTCCCTCCTTTGGATGTGGAGAAGCATCATTCCAGACTGTGGTCACTCAGCAGCTGGCAGGTTCCAGTGGTCTTTCCAGAGGGCTTTGAACCTCCTCGGCAAGACCTTGAGGAGAGGCCACGGTCGCCACCTCTGATGGCCCGAGGGATGTTCCGTGGGTCTCACCAAGCCCTGGGGCTGCAGGCTGTGCCCGGGGGCTGCAGGATGCGCCGGGCTACGCTTTCCCTCCGCAGTGCCTGCAGGCGTCTCGTACCACCCACAACAGCTGCTTTCGGAGTCACCAGGCTGAGTCATTAGTGTCCTTAACTGCAAATGTAGCGCTCTGAGCTCTGGCTGCGTCTTTGCTCCGCACATTTGTGCCAGCCCAGTGAAGCGCAGCCCGTCTGATATTGATGCGCCGAGGGGCCACAGGGCAGAGACGCAGCCGCCATCGGAGTATCGAACCTCTCGTCCCTCCAATCGTTTCCGTCACCCGGGTCAGTGGGGACAGTCCGATGGCCTTCGTGTGCCGCTTTGGAGGTCAGACTGCACCGGTGCCAGATGGGTTTCCATGTGACAGAAACTCACCGTGGGATTCGGTGGTGCTGGGGAAGCTCCTACCGCCGTCCCTCGTGCTGTGTCTTTGCAGCAGAGAAGCGCTGGGCTTCGCTTTTCAAGACTGCTGGCAAAAATGGGACGGGTTCTCCCTCCAGGCAGGTTCACCGACGGTCTAATGCAGTGCAGACGTGTTTTGCTGTGGCCTTGTAAATCCTGGACCAGTTATGTTGCCTGGGTTGTGCAAAAGTCAGAGAAACGTGCTGATGGAATGAAGACTTTTCTTATTTTCTGCCTTGCATTCCTGTCAAACCAGCAGTGGAACCACAAAACCTCTTGAGTTTGTATTGGTATTACTAAACACCCAAGCAGCTGAGTCCCTACATACGGTGGAAGCCTCAATGCAGCCTCAGCAACGAAGCCACTTCTGTCATGATCCAGCTGCAGTAAGTTGGAGAACTTGGTGCAGGGGGCTCATGGATGCGTTATCGTTCATTATTGGCAGGGCTCTAGCATCAGCTGATGTGTGCTCTGCTACTGAAGGTGCTCTACAGAAGTGCAAAGCGGAGTGCTTGCAACTTGGATAAGGTCAGCTGAGTGTGTGGGACAACACAAGGGTCTCCCAAGGTCTTTGGTCCTATCTATTTGTATACCATAATGTATTGTATCTGAGAAGAGCCAAATGCTGACGTTGCACGTGGAAGGTGTGACACACAGTTTGCTTGAGGGGCTGAGCGGGGACGTTTATTGTCCATGCAGAGTCCTCTGCTCGACGAGGGCTTCCCACCTGCAGAAATGCTGTTGCTCCTGGTACCTCTGAAGCATAGAGGTAACTCCAGCATCTGGAGGACAAGAAGAGAGCACCATTCTCGAACTTAAAACCATCCCTTTCAATTCTAATAATTTGTATACTTAAAGACCTCGTCCACCTCAGAGCTAAAACCTGACTGTCTAGCAGAGAAAAAGCAGACTACAGGTGTACTCAGAGCCCTGGCAGGACACGGCCACGGAGAAGAGGGAGCATTCACAGCATTGCACTTCACACAAATAACAGGCTTCGTTCCCGCAGCGGCGGCACATGTACGTGATTAATAACAAACACGTTGCAGTGCTTGTTGGCATGAAACTCCTCAGCGCTGGCACACGAGTGCGGAGAGCTGAGTCCTTGGGAGCTTTGCACAGCGCACGGGTCCAAAACCGAGCTGCGGTTCTGCGGTTCTGAGGAGGAGAGCGATCTTCTCCCCTGGCTGCTTCCTTTACGCACCATGGACTGACTTGGTAAGGTTGAAGGACTCGATGGGGTCAGAAAACATTACTTTTCTTGCTGTTTTTCTCAACGATTCCTAGCATTGCTGTGCCCAAAAAGCACGCCTGCTCTTTGCCTCTGTTTCCGTGCCAATGAAATGGGGTTCACCACACCACTAGTCTCACAGGAGCTTGGATGAATTAATAGTGCTGAAGTGCTCTGAGCATCTCAGGCAGAAGGTGCAAAATCTTTTCATAAAAGCTCACAATTCCAGCTAAGAAAGAAACAATTTGGTGTGATGACTGCTGAGGTTAGGAAGGTGTGAAGCCAATTTAGCCTCCAAGCGCTTTGGGCTTGCTGCAGCTCCAGGTAATTTGTGAGTTCAGGGCCTCGTTACCAAGTGGCCTTGATACTGATTGGGGCCAGATTCTGCCACGATGGTGCTGAAAGCAACAGAGCTATGGGCATAGTAATACGAGGGTGACCAAAATCAGCAGGTTTTGGAGTTATTCCCAAATATCCTGAAAGACAAAAGATTTCTTTAGTCTTTATGAGCTGGATTTTTCTTGCGGAGGTCAGGAAAACCCCTTTAGGAAATTTTTGAGTCTTCCAAAAAGTAGCAACCTCCCCAGGAGCTGCAGGTATGAAGTTCATCGCGGTGTTAGCACTGCAGTGAATGTTATTTTGCTGTGGAGAAGTTGGAGTCCTTCACAGGATCCACGTGTTCACGATGACTAATTTCCCACTTTATCTAAGAGTTACTTAATCTGAGAGTTCCCAGGGGGATAAATGGAGTCGGAATGAGGGCGGTACTTTACAGCTGCCAAGGTGAAGAGAGAAAATACCCACATACTGAGGCGGGCTCTGAAAAAAAATGTGCTGTCTTTGCCAGGAAAGATAAAGGTCTCTATCTCTCCAGAGTTTCCATGAAACCTACTGTCAGTGCTGCTCTGGAGGAGGATTGGTCTCCAGATGATGTGGGTGGGATGGCTTGTGTCCATGCAGTTAATTCTTGTCCCCTCCAGATGAGGGTGGCTGCATCCAGGCTGCTCCTGGGGACAGGTCCCCACGCTGGGTCCTTGAGCCTTGGGCTTGTCTGGGTGTTGTTCATTAGTGCTTGATTAGGCAAAGTCGTGCCAAGGACCCTGGTGAGGGATGAGGACAAAGTGCAGTCCATGTTCTCCAGCACCAGGGTTATGTGATTATGGATATTTGGTGGTCCAAGGCAACAAGTATGTTTCTAGATATTGCTCTATTTCCCCACCGTGTGTCCCACTTGGGAAGAGTAGGAAAGTCCTCAATCCTGAGCTTGAAGAAAGTGGTTCTTCTTGGACCCTGGCCCATTTTCTGTCAACTCTGACCCAACTTGGATGGCCTAGGAGCATGCAGAGGTTTATGATGAGATTCACCTAAGTGTAGGTAGATGCCTACATCAGAGGTAGCCCCCTTGGGCCCTCCTTCAAGAAGATGAGAGGCAGCAGGTGCTTTATGGGTGCCATTGTCCATCCTACAGAGATGCTTCAAGTGGGTGAACTGGAGCATTTGCTCTCCTGTGGACACAGCGTGAGCTCAGTATTAGGGTTAGAGAGGATATTTGGGTGTCCATAGGAGGGTTGTGCTCAGCTGGATGCTGTGGCTGGTCCCAACTCTGCCCAGTGCTTCCTCAGTGTTGGGTGCACGCGGGGTACCCCGTTCCCCATGTGAGGTGTGTGGGGTTGTCCTCAGCCACTGCTCAACTGCTGCCTAACGCCAAGGGTGCGCAGGTTTTCTTGGTGGATATAGATGAATTAGCCTAAGTTCTCCTGACAGCTAATGAGTTGTTGGAAGCCCTTGCTCCAGCTCAGTCCCCAGGAGTCCCTTAATTAAGTTTTCAGTTAAGCAGAGGGATATAGTCTTGCACTGTGCTTATCATTGATCAGCCTAGGTGCTGTCTTCGTTTCACTCCTGGCTCTGCAGAATGGATGGGACTTGTCAAACCTGCACTTGTAGAGGGAGACACTTCGAAACCTGCCTGTTGTGTGGGCAGGTAAACCTGAATGTAGCCTCCATATTATAAAAAGGGGAGAATTTTAGCTCAAGAATCACAGGCAGCCTATGGCAGCACCAATAACAGAATTTAAATCTGCAAAGAGCCACCGTTAGCTACAAGACTGCTCTGAGTTCCACTCTGTCTCTAGATGCACTTTTATAGAATACCTCACACTGCAAATTTAATTAATCAGAGAAGGGTTATCACATTACCAGCCTGACTGAATTATGTTTTAGTGAAAAAATGTGTGTTTAAAAGTCTAAATGCTACTGTTACAATGACTAATTATCTCCAGAAAATTGAAAGCACACAAGAAATTACCAAGCAAGAACGTTTAGACATCATCTGTCTTTCTAAAAGCACTTGTCTGAATGTATTAGGAAGATTATTATTGCAGCATTGATATTGGCCATTTGGAATATATATTTTTCCACCTTCTCTTTAAATACATTCTTACCACACTTTTTAATTTTTTTTTTTTTTAATACAGTGTCTGGATAGATGAAGGTTTTATTAAGTCTTTTAACTGAAATGATTTTCTGGGGAGGCTGATTTCCCTGCCCGCTCAGATTCAGTTTGATTTTTGTGTAGCTGATGAAGTAATGAGGATATAAGTCAAAGCAGCGGGTCGGAGCGGTGGCACGGAGCGCTGGGCGCATCCCGGCAGGCCAGGGCCGGCGGGGAGCCGTGTGCTTCGTATTTATGGGCTGCCGCGGCAGCGCGGGGATCGCAGCGGCGCGCTGAGTGCCAGCAGGCAGAGTGTAAACCCAGCACCGATAAATCCGCGTGCCTTTACTCTCCATTAGCTGGGGGTCAGGGCTTATTAGCTGCAAAGGATTTAAGCTGCCATGTCTTGTAGAAATATGTATATTTATATGCATGCATAGCGCAACGCTATAGCTTTACATCTGGGAAGATGGACTGGGGACTTCTGCATCGCAGTGTGGTTTTAGAAAAGTAAAATTTACTCCTGCTCAGAGGGCTGTACAAACTTGGAATGTCCTTAGCTTTTAACTGGGAATTTGGCGATGCCACAGTAATTTACTACAAGTAAAGCTGTAGTAAATTTACTTGCAGTAAGGTAATTTACTACAAGTAAACCTTTACTACAAGGCTGCAAGTTAACAGCAGGGAAATAAATGACATCTAGTCGTTCTTTCTTAGGAAGTGAGCCCTGTATCACACTCTGCATTAAATCCATTTATAGTAGCTTTGGAGGAGATGGGAGCTGCATGGAATGCCTTTAGCCAGGATGTTAATAACCAGCCCAGCGAAGCCTGTGCAAACAGCCAAGGAAAATAACAGCAAAACGGACACCGAGCAGAGCGATTGCTGCAGCCTTTGCCCATGCGGGCAGCCCCGCGTTCAGCCCTGCACCCGGCCTTGTGGATGGTCTCAAAGCCGAGAGCGGAGCCTGGCGGGATCAGGGGAATCTGCTCTTGGAGTAAATCTCGTCTTTTGTTTTCTAAACTCTTCCAGGACTCTAAAGAAGGGACTTCCCTTGTCATGCTACAACTCTTTAATACGTTAATACGTCCCCATGCCTGGCATCAGCATGGTCACCCAGGAAGGGGAAGGAAGGGGGAATTGGTGCCTGGTGATTATCCGTGCCTAATCAGTGCCTGTTAATGACAAAACGCCCAAGAGGAACTGCTGTTGTGACTTATTCTCATATTTTCCTATGATTCTTAAGAAAAACTGCACTGATGCGAGTACCGAATGAAGAATCACTGAGCACATGTTGGAATTACTGTTGAGTTTTCATCATGGGAGCCTGGGCCTATCTCTGCTGCTGTAATTACATGGTGCACAGCTCGCTTGTTTCCCACTTCTTTCTCCTTACATGAACAACAACTACCGTATTTAAATTCTGTTGCTCTTGCTGTAATGAAGTAGCTGATATCTCCAGATAATTACTTGGTGCTAACTGTGTTCTAAAAAAAAAAAAATTAACTCTTGATAATGGCATCGCATTGTCATCTGTGCTGCAAAACGAAGGTGTGTGAGTTTCTGTAGAGCAACAACATCAACTTTCGTCATGTTCTCCTAGTATAGCAGTTCTGGCTGAGGAAGAAGCAGAAAAACTTCAGTTATCTTCAACAGCTGATAGCCTGAAGACTGCAAGAAAAAAAAAGGAAAAAAAGAAAAAGGGGAGTTGTGGAAGTTTTGCCCAGATTTGTGCCAATCCCAGTCTTGCCTTGCTCTCCAAAACAAACCTGTCCCATTCCACGCATCTTGCCCTACACTGGCTGGCCTGGCATGGCCCTGGTGAAGCTCCTGCATGGAAGCTGAGACCAGCAAGAGCCAAGGGCTGCCCTCATCTTAGAGAGATCTTTCTATCTCGGGGGACATTTCTGATTATGCATTTCCCAAGTTACTCTCCGAGGCCCTCAGGAGCAGCACCTACCGTTCCTATTGAGAGAGAGAGAGAAAAAAATCAATATTTAGATTATTTACCGTTAGGCTAATTGTTGTTTCCGAAAATGATAATCAGCACAAGAGCCCTACTCGTTATCTGCAGCAGATAACGGGAGCAGGTTGCAGCGACTGCTTGGAATTAGAGGCCAGGTTTGCAGGCCCTGCGTGGTTAAAAACCAGACGGTGTCTTTGCAAGTGCAGCGTGTCCTGCGTGTTCCCATTTTATCAGCGCTCCTGAATTTCATAAACACAGCTCAGAGCACTGCTGGGCTTGGATACGCCTGGTCTCGACGGAGCTGGCCCGCCAAGGGCTCTTTTCTCTATTAAAGGTTGTCAGGAAAAGAAGATAAATGTCAGCTGTTCTTCACTACTGCCATAAGAGCAGGACACAGGGAGAAGAGGGATCCGAAAGCAGGCGGGAGAAGGCAGAAGGTTGATCTGGGTACCGTGGTCTGCAGCACGAGTCTAGCTCCTGTATCCCACTGGTTTGTACCCATTTCGGGATGCTGGGGGCTAATTCCTGGGCATGAAGGTGAGTTGGACGTTGCTGTTATGGAGACTGGTGTTTAGGGGCTTGTTGATATTCCTGGTGCTGCAGAAGGCGCAGGAAGGTGCGGGCTCTGGCAGTAGTACTTCACATCCTTGTGTTCTGAGGAAGGAGGAAAGCTACCAGACACATAATTCACCCGTAATATTGCTCTACAAAGCTTTTCGCTGCTTGCCGCTTGGTGGATGTAATTAGTTGTGGGATCTCTTTTTTAGATGTAATTACACCATTAAGCGTATTTCCATTTCAACCGCAAAAACGCATGCTTGGAATCTGTAATTACACCCCGTAATGACATTATATAACTCTGTGTAAGCATATATGAAGCAACCGACATACGGCCTGTCCTCCATCTGCGTTACCCCTGCTTTTATCTGCCGAATCCTGGCTGGGAAAGCCAATTCCAGTGCTGCAATGGGGTGGATCTTCACCAAGGAAGTAGTTTGTGCCCAGGAGCCCTTCTGCTGACTGTGATAAATTTACTTCTGTTCCCGGTGATGGAAGGATCTGGGCTGACATCTGTCTGAGGTCTTGCGGAGTTAGTGGAGGTTGTTCATGGCTTGGTGATCATTGGAGCCCCCTCGTTGTAGTGTTGGTGTCCCCAAGGCAGGGAGGACATCGGGATCTGTCTAGTCAGGCACCAGAAATATAAAGAGCCGGGACAGAGAGGTGGACCAGGACCACGTCTGCTCTGCAAGGGTGACCCTTGCCTCATTGCAGGCTCTTTCACCCAGGACTCAGCTGTCTGCGACACCCCTGTCGGTCCCATCAAGGAGGTCCCTGCTCCTGCAATCCTTGGGCCGAGCCGCAGCCTCCTCCAAGGTGACCAAGTGGGAACAGCCCATTCCACGTGGCCATCACTCACCAAGGTGTCAACCTTCAGCTACCTTCTGTGGGACTGTAATCCCACTGATACATTTCCATGTTTAATAATATTGACACTTGTTTTCCTGTTTTCTTGAAAAAAAAAGCTAAATTTCATTTAGTCAAAAGGCATTTTTAGTTGAAAGATTCAAATGAGGAATCCGGGCTTAATTCAGAAGCAAAGAGCACGAGCCTGGGAGCTGCACATGTGGCACACTTCCTCTCTGTTTCTAAATAACTTAGCGTCCAGGAGACATGTCTTCGTTCCTGTTTTTATTTTTATTTTTTTTATGTATGCAGAAACTCAGAAGCTGCAAGTAAAATCTGTTCCTAAATAGACATCTCTGGGACATGCAGCTGCCTAAACAAAAATGAGGCAATAAAACTGGGCTTTTTTCTTCCAGACAATTTATGTTGATGGTTTTTCTCTTTCTTTTACTTTTTAATCCCTTCCAGTTTGTTTTCTTGATGCCTTATTTTTATTTTTTTTTAAACAGTGCAATTACAAACTGTGATAAAGGGAATATTGGGACTTGTACAGTTAAATTGCATGTAGTTCGGTGGAACATGACAGTAGGAAATAAGACTTTGCAGCAGCAGCTTAGTGCATTTTCATCCTCTCTCCGTGTGGATGAGGCATTTGGGGAACTTCTCAGTTTGCACCATTAGCTGCCATCTCTGTAAAACCTCCTCATGTCCTTTGCGGAGCTGCCTTGCTCTACCCATCATAGAGCCTTTCTCAGACACGAGCAAAACACATGTCCAGATTGCACAGGGCCACCTTATTTATCCAAAAGAAAACTTTATCCACTGCTAATATTTAAAGGTCTGTTTAATTTGCATGTAATGGAGTATTGTACAAATATCCTTTTACAGCTTTCAAGTAAATATATTTGTTGTTGAGTATTTTCTGAAGCTTTCTCTTTTGTTTATTTTGCCGTGGGAGGGATTTTGCTGTATGCATCTCTCATTTCTCAGAAACAAGCACAAGGTAATGGGCTTCTTATAGGCTAGGGAGATCCCAGGTCTGAATTAAACTCAGTCTAATATTATTCATTATAATGTTTCCTCCCTGTGCATTTTTCCTGCTGCTTTTGTAGCCTCTAATTCTCTACCTGATTCTCTGCAATTGCCTGCAAAAGAGCAGTTTATTAAAGACCAGAGCTGCAAGTCTGGCAGCAAACGAGGAGTTTGGAGACAGGAACTGCTCTCTGCCATCAAGCAAGGCACGGAAGAGAAATCCCTTGTGTTGGGAGGAGATGCACAGGGCTGCAAGTTAGCAGAATGGCCATAGATCTCATCCTCTTCCAAATGGAATGAAAAGCTGAATCTTAGGCTTAGCTTCCTCCTGATAATGCCGTCATTCTCCCTTTGACATCTGTGCGAAGCATAAGCAGCCAAAGAAGCATGATAGAAGCAGTAAACTGAATATATTCCTACCTGTCTGCAAGGGGAAAAGGACGACTTGCTCCCTAGGGCGATTGGGAATGAGCAATTGGGGCACCCAACTGCATAGATAAACGCTGTTGTGTTTCTATGTGTGTGCACCAAGAGTGCCTGGATGACCGTTGTGTTTGAGGGATCTCACGACATGGATAAATGCTCCATCTATTCCTATCTAAAACAGCGAAGCTCCTCAGCTGGAACCCCCACTTGTGTAAAAGAAAAACTAAAGGAAACTATGAGCAGCCCCCGGAGCAAAACAGCTTTCTCTTGTGGCTGCTTGCATCCCTCTTGTTTTTGTTGTTTTTTTTTTTGAGAAATGAGTTCCCTTTTCTGGTGTCCTAAATACCCTGTGTAGATGAGTACGCTGCTGTGAACCAAGGTGGAGAACATAGCGTGGAAAAATACATATCGTGGTTATTAAATTGATACGTTGCTGCCTTGATGTGAGCAGAGCTGATTTTCCAATAGATGAAAGGACCTGAAATGAGATCTCTTCTACGTGAGCTACCCTTAGCTTTTTTCACCCTTTCTTTCTCTCCTCTCTGCTTATAGATGTGTAATTTCCTGAAAGATTTTTCCCCCCACGTTTATTTTTAGGCTCCTATTTGTTTACCAGAAGCAGTGTGAAGGCCGGCTAGATAGCAGCTCAATACCCACTCATTGATTTCCGCTCTCATTAGCTTAAATACTTACTTGAAGCAGAAGATAAGGAGGTCTTCATCTTCTCTTTTAAGAGCATTCGGTTTTGAGATGGTCTTTTGTGATCCGCTGGATCTGAAGCCGTTTAAAAGGGCACCATTTATATTATCTTTCCCTTTAATGTTTACTTTTTGGCATGAGCATCTGGTTGTTTTTCTGTTATAGTACTTTGAAGCGGAAACTAAGTTAGATACAGAAATTAATGAGCTCACTGATTGTTTGCCAAAGAAAACACGACAGAGAAGATCCGTGCAGCAAATTAACCCAAAGATTTCCCTGAGAAATGCCCCTTCTTTTATCAGAAATGAGGAACGTGCAGGAACTTAATCATTAAGCTTATTATTTTGTTTTCCAGGGGGTCACTGTGCTTCTTGGAAGGCAGGGCGATCTGAGGAACAGCCACCAGCTGAGCTGTAGTAAACCCTGAGTGCTGTTCTGTTCCCAGAATTGATCTCGAATGTCCCAAATTGAGTCAGTTCAATTTTCTGTGCCTCTGGTTACCATCTATTACATGCAGATAACGAGACCTGGCTTTACAAAATGCTTTGCGACCCATAGGAAAATGCCCGAGAAGAGCCAAGAGGAGAGAGCGTCTGTGTCCGTAACGTGATTTGAGCTGTGCTTCAGCCTCTTGTTTTTTGTCAGTCCATGAACAAATTCTCCGTACTTCTGAACACCGTGTTTTATCCTGGCCACTTGCCAGATCAGGGTCTGATTTTAGGGACCAAAAGAGCCAATTAACAGTGTATTTTTCTACAGCTGCAGGTGAGTTCCATGTAGGAAGGCCCAAGAGGGTTGGACACTGAAAGTGGAGAAAATGATTAGAACTGTTTATTGTAGCTTGCTGTTATTTAAAGTTAAGACAAAAAGAAGGGAAGCTTTGAAGGAAGGAAATAAGAAAGGGGATATGAAAATGTTGCAGTCACCACTCTGTTTTTTAGCACAAATCTTTCTAATTTTCTTATGTTTTGCAATAAAAAATATATGTTTTTCATGGAGGCACCCCAAGAGAGCAAGTGATCTCTGTAACTTCACTGAGCCTGCTTGAAAGCCCAGTAGACACGTTTCATCTCAGCTCCTGCTCGCTCTCTAGAAGAACACACCTTGGTGGGGGGCCCTGCAAATAGATTATAACAGATGCAGTTTTGAAAACTTAGTATCAGAGGATGGTTTTAAAATTGCCTCCTCCTCTAGTTTGCTGAAAGACTCACAGGAGTCCTTAGAAACCAGGCAAACAAGCCCTCAGCGTTGCCTCCCCTTTGCCCACCCAACTGCCTTCTGGTGCTGTAAATGCGCTATTTACCTAAGGATGTTTTATGGATGCTTATTCTCCAGGCCTCTGAGTGCAGATTTGGAGCTGTGTATGTGTATGCAGTCAGTGTATCTGCTCTTCAAACCCCAGCTTCCAAATATCCTTCTGCTAGAGCGCCCATTCCGTGTTCCCGTGCGCTGACGGCCGTATCTGGAGGTGACAGGACATGGGCTGTTCTGTCCCCATCACCGCCCGGGCAGTGATCCGGGACCACGCGGAGCCTCCGTGATGGATGGGCTGCGAAGACTATCTCAACCACCCTGCAAGTTGCACCTTTGACAGGCAGCGTGAGAGCCTGGGGCTGGGTCTGTGCTGCGCCAGATAGCGGAGCTTGCACGAAGCCTCTGGGCTTTTAAAAGCTGCTCCACGATATCTTTCTGCTGTTGGTTCCCGTCTCCCCGCTTGCAGCGACTGCATCCTGGCCCTGCTGCTCTAAAATCCTTGCTCTGTGACGAGGAGTTGTAGGGATCACAGCATCGACCGGGCTGCAGCCGTGTGCTCACGCAAGGATCATCATGTGGATGATCAGGGGATGTGTCTGCACCTGGTCTTACACCGTAGATATATTGACGTGGTTCAGTGCACGGTTTTATGAAAGATTTATAAAAGATTGTCCTTGGACGTCACCCTGGGACAGCAGTGTCCAAACTGCTGGGTCAGCACGTGGGGCAGCTTGTCTGGCAGCTGCCTCTGCTGACATCTGGATGCAGCCAGTACAGAGGAGACGGAAAGCGAGTGGATCGTGGAGGTGCTTATGCAAAAGGAATATGCATTTTTTAATGTATTATGAAAATGACAAAGTTCAGGCTGCAAGGAAGAATAATTTATCACAGAAATTCTGCAGTAAATAGCTAGCCAGAATACATAATATTTCACCAGAGGAAGATTTGTTGAAGAGGCATGTTTTTTACTGGGAGCATATAATTGCAAATAAATGCAGTACCCTATAAAATATCAGAAGGGCAGCGTGGCACGCGTCCAGCGTTCTGTGCTGAAGTCTGATGAACAAATATTTGAACAGAGCAGGGGGAGAGAAGCGGGAAGCGAAGATCCATAGTATTTGCATGGGCAAGTCATTTTCTGCCTGTAGTTGTTATGTTCCAGCGGGGAAGCAGAAGTGTCAGTTCAGAAAACGCTGTCGACCCAGAAATGTGGGACCTCGGCGAGTAAACCCGTGCGCCAAGCGGGCTCTTATCTTGCCAGCTCGTCCTGTGACACTGTCAGTCACGAGCGACCGAGTGGAGCCTGGCTCAGGTGACTGTGTGCCTTGGTTTTTATTTTTGTATCCTGGAATCCTACTCGTTCATCAAGGGCTTTTTCTCCTTCTTAGGCTTCATAGGAGGAGACGGTCCCCACCCAAAGAGCTTGCAGTCTGCACGGGAGGAAGACGGGAGGGCAGGTGAATGCTAAGTCACCTGGTAATTGAATACGGAGAGCAAACAGGGAAGGCAGGTCTGCAGTCCCCATCAACCATGCGGTATCCCGGGAGTTGCCACGTACAGTAATCACTCCTTTCCCTCGGCAGCACTTAGGGAGCTCTTCACAAAGCACACGAGCAAGGACACCCCGTGGGATGACATACCCGTTATTTAGGCTCCCGCAAGGCTGATTCGCATGTAAATCCTTCCCTCAAAGGAGCTGCTCAGTGAATGGGAGTTATTGGTGTTAGAAAGGACCAAGTGGGCCCTCAATTGTTGATGTTAGAAAGGACCAAGTTGACCCGCAAATACTGAACTGGGTATTGTGCAACAAAAGCAGATCTGTCCCCCTGCCCCGTTGATGTGTTTTGCATTAGCTAGTCACTAGGTTAAAGCCAAAGCAAACAACGGGAGATAATCCGTGGATCAGCGCCCACAGCCGGCATCACTCCCTCCTTGCTGGCTGCCCCGCTGGGCTCCCTTGGTTGCTCAGCATCCGACTTCAGGGAGAGGGGATGAAAAGTGGTGCTCAGGAAGCTCCCTGGAGAGGTCTGGCTGTAAATCCCTCCAGCTGGATCTTGCTTTTCCACCAGTGACTGCTCGGGCAGCCCTTGCTTCCCGCTGGAGGCATCTCAGGTGGTTGCCAGAGCCTGAGCAGATACATATGCGGTCAGTGAGGAATGAGAAGCACTTCCCAGGATTGATGCCTCCTCCTCAAAATACAGTGAATTGCATCTCGGAGTGTCTCTTCATGGCCTTAGACTAGATGTTTGGTTTTAGACGGGTTTTCTCTGGTCAGGTGTTGAACACCTGCAGCCCTAAAGCCTGCCCCGTGTCCCTGGGCAGCCTGCTCCATCTGAACCTGCCCTTCATACGAGCATTTCCCATGGACTGCAGCCTTTCCGAAGACTTATGTAGAGGCACAGGACAAGGGACTCAGTTTTGGGACAGCCAGGGTAGTGGCTCCTCTAGCATGTCCAGTGGTACAACGTAGGCAACAAAGCAGGTTCTGACAGAATTTCAGGTGGTAAAAGAGGTTAAATAGTGATTCTCGCATCTCTCCAGTAGAATTAGTCACCCCTTGACCAATTTGTGTCACACTTGAAGCACGAAATGCTAATTTGGGGAGTGCTTTGGGAAGGGCTTGGGTGAACAGCGATTTTTTAAGTTGGCAGTTTCACAATGTCAACCCTCCCTACATATGTGCCACCCCTACAAAGCCCTGCAGCCCAAACTGCCTTGAGGGAATTTGCAATTTTTTCATGTTGACGGTGGAAAAAAAGAATTGTCTCTTGTGCAGAGGAAAAAGTGGCTGAGAAAAGATTTTTTTTTTTAAAAAAAGGGATGTCAATGTGTGGTAAGAATCACTCCAGAAGTCACTTGTGTTGAATATTCTCTTCACAGTGAAGTGTCAGTGAGTACAAACTTTGGAGTTCTCCCTTACTCCTCTAGGATTCTTTTTTTTTATGGAAGGAAAAAAAGGGAAAGAAATAATTTTAGGTCGGGAAGTACTCACTAGGAAACTTAAAATCATGAGTTTGGGCAAAGAAATACCGTTTGGATTCGTTTCGTTCACTGCTTGGTTTCAGAGCTTTTAAAGTTTGGGGTTTTAATGCTTCTACCATATTCAGGTGGAAGCAACAGAGCAAGGGGATGGTGTGGAGAAAATCCATCCCCCTGAGCATTAATCCAAGGCCAGTTCTGCCAGTTCCTAATGGTGAGACATTCCTCACGGTCTCATTTCCAGCTGCGCAGAGGGCAGGACCTACCCCTGAGTATTAGCAGTTGTAAACTGTCTGCTGGATCCATCTATTCCTCCTGTCTCTCCCAGCAAGACATTATCATTCAGGAATTATGTGGGAGCCTACGGACGTTTTTCTTGAGACTGACTCCTGCTCCCGTGGTGGCATTTTGTTCTTGTCACCCACAGAAGGCTCCATGGCTGCAGAGATTTATTGTTGTGCCAGATCTCTGCTGGATGTTAGATAATTATCAATAATCTCATCTTAATATTTTTATGGAGCAGGAGATACAGCTTTTAAATATAGATTTCTATTTATCTGTGTATGTATATAATGTGTATGTATGTATATATATATACATATATAAAATCTCATATTGGAAAATATGGGTCTGCGTTTGCTGTTGGTGCGTCTGTCACTTGATTGTGTTTCTTTACATTTTTTCTTTACATTTTTCTTTACATTTTACATTTTTTCTTTACATTTAATTACATTTCTATTATTTCACTTGTCCTGCAATGGGGGAATGCCTGGGCTCTGGATCAGACCTGATCCCAGGTGAGACCGTGGAGACCTGAGCAGACGCTGCTGATGCTCCCTGCTTTGGTTGCAGAAGGGGACTGTATGGAAAACACCCCGTATTCCCAGGTGGGTTTGGAGGATGAGGTTTGGAGGATGTCGGACCATCTCATAGTAGAGGCTCCACCTGGAAATCGGGGCTGGCTTGGCCATTCCTCAGTTGGCTCAGTAGGGCTGGGTGAGGAGCAATGCACTTCACTCGTAAGAGAGAAGCTGCAGTGTGTTTTACTGAGGTCAGGTAGTGATTCAACAAAGCTGAACCATAAATAGACAATGATTTAACAAGGTTTGATGGCAGAGTTCACCCAGGTATTTGCTGCGGGGAGGACAGGGTCAGCTGAAATGCCAGGGAGACCCTCCTGTTGAGTGCCGAGCTTTGGAATGGGCCCCTTTGCTTTCCTGGCTCCTCGGAGGATCCAGTCCTGGCCCCCCAGGCTTGGTCACTGGTTTGTATCCAAGGGATTTAAGTGCACAATCAACCAGAGAGAGAACTTAGCAAAGTTTCCCGAAGGTTTGCAAAGTTGTAGCATGGATCCTCACTGAGGATCTGTCACACGTAAGGAGTCTCCCAACGCCGGGGGTAACCTAGAGAGCATCCCTGCTCAAGAGGAGCTCCTGTAGGTGAGACAGACGAGGTCTTGGCATTGGCCTGGCAAGGCCTCCCATAACCCTGCTCCTTGCCCAGCTTGTAGGTGTCCAGCCATGGTGCCGCTGGCTGCATGGAGGCACTTGGCCTGAAGCGGTTGTCTCAGTATCTGTCTGTGAACAGCTGGCTCATGTGGAGTCCATGGAAACGTTTCCCGCTTCACCAGCACATCCTTCGCTGGGTGAAGCTCTCAGACATCTCTGTTTTCATTGCACAGCTGAGCAGTACGTGAGAGTTTTGTTTGGGACTGTATTTTTGGCTCTGGCTGAACTTCCTTCCTCGGGGGAAGGATGGAAGAAACCAGCCCACGCACGGGCCTTTATGCTAGTCGTCTTGTCATTTTGTTTTGGGACTGAGATACTGCAGTGATGGGAAATGATGCCTTTGAAGGCAGCCGACTGATGGCAGCTAAGCACGCTGCTAAAACCACATGGAGCTCCAGCACGGCATGCAGATGTGCGAGCCCCGAGCGCGAGCGTCTCAGCCCCGAGATGCGGCTTTTGAGAAGAAAGCAAAGCCACAGCTTTTCTTACAGGTGGCAGCTAGCAGTCTCGGGGACTTAGAGAAGAAAATCTCATTTTGACACGGATGGGCCGAGCGTGGAGGTTGCTGATGCCGCTGCAGTTTGGGTGTTGGATGGTAAAGAGCTGCTCTCTGCTCAGGAGCCCTGTGCCCTGGTGGTTCTCTGCTTTGGGATTTTCTATCCCCCTCAAATTACCTCCTCTACAGAGGTGGATGTGCCAAAGTGCTGTTTTTTTGTGAGTAGCAGGAAGCTGCAACCACAGTGTTGGTGTCAAAGACCCGCGTCCATGCGCCATGAGACGGAGGCCGCTGTGCCGCTCCGCATGCCCTGAGGTGAGGACTTGGCTTGCATGTGGGATCCCATCCATAATCCCAGTGTGGCTCCTCACCTTTCCAGTTGGGAAACTGACTCATTGGCTCTTCTGCTGGGAAGAAGTATGGTTAAGAGAGAGAAAAGGAGTCCAATGTGTTAAACGACAGTAGAGCGGGCCTAGAGATGAGACTGTACTCAACCTTCAGGGAAACCAAACCAGATTAAGACTTCTTTGTCAAGAACTGTTGTAGGAGGATCAGGACAAATTTATTCATGAATCAAGTGATTTCATTGGGGTTGCACTAAGGGTAATTTGGTCAAGTCCTTTAGGGTGGAAAACTCCTTTAGCTGCTTGGTAGGAAGAACAATGAATGTTCTCCAAACCTCAATTTTTAGCTGTTTTATTGTGGAAATGAAAAGACTCATGCATTTTTCTTAGAACAGTTTGCTAAAAGTCCAAGGTGTTTTTCTTATCTTGATTTAAAATGCTTAAAAAAAAAAAGAAAGTTTGGTTTAGTGCTATCCTGCAGTAGCCTATCCACTAACTTCATGAGCTTGGGTGATTAATGTCATAATTGCACTCATTTCCCTTCTTGGCTAGCCCTGTATTTAATTATTTTTAATAACAGGAGTATAAATCATATTATTTAGTATCTCATTATTATTCTTCAACTCTCCAGGGACAGCAGAAACAGAGCAATTTGTGCAGGGCATTTCTATCCCCATGGTGGAAACTAGTGGAGAGGAGATGTTTTTTCCTTAAGAATATCAGCACTCACATCGATCTGCATGTATTGCTTGGTAATCTAACCCAAATTAAAGCTTTGAGTAAATTGGTCCTCGCTGAATATAACCTTCTTGGTCATATTGTGGTCGTTTCCTGTGTGCTTTCTCAGCTGAGAGGCAGGGGACATATTGCTGTGCTTCTTGTTGACAAAATGCATCTCCCTATTGTACTTAGATCCTCCTCGATGCCGTTTCTTCCTCCACAAGCCGGTATCTGATATTGCTGCTTTGGGCTACATCCTGCAGACAGGCTCAGACAGCACTCCCCTTGAAGTCATATCAGATAATGACTTGTGAATGAAAGATATTTCAGCTCAAGGAAAACAGGAAAGTTCAGTGCAAAAACATAATAACACAGCTCTTATGCGGTTCTTTTCGTTCTCTGATCCCCAAATGGTTTGTAAAGGAAACTGTTCATTTATGCATAGTTTGCAGATGGGGAAACACACAGAAGGTCCGAGTTCACTCAGCAGAACGTGAGTGGATTTGGAATTTGGTTGTGGGTCTGTAGTCTCCGTGGTCTGTTAGACCATGCAGTTTTCCAGGATAACTATTATCTAACGGGAGTTTACATGGATATTTTTGATCAGATTTTTTCCTGAGTGGAAATTTTTCCTGAGTGAACATTATACATTTCATAATTTATTTCTTTTTAGCAAAAATTACCAGAGAGATACATTGGAAGATGGGCCCCTTTTTTAGCAAGGGCAACTGGACAAATATCTGTCATCGCGTGGCTGGCCCTGGTGGAGTGTCAGAGGTGTGGGGAATACTTCACGCTTTGAGACTGAAGTATCAGCATCCCATGACATACTGTGGTTGGAACAGATGTCCCAAGTAAACTACAGGGTCTGCCAAACTGATAAGGCCTGACATTTGGCCAGGAAAGCTATTTCATATTGTGGATATTGCATAAGAGCATGTGGGCTTCTGATTTATTTAAAAGAAGATGTTTACAAGTCTAGGTCTGAATTTTCCTGTCCGACTCACAGTTTTTCAACAGTGATGAACTAAGGATGGGAGAAAGAAGTTTAAAGTATCCACTTCCCTTCTTCTCTTCTCTCTCCTCTCCTCTCCTCTCCTCTCCTCTCCTC